>PVKE010006437.1:8991-54417 GCA_004027555.1 Craseonycteris thonglongyai | reverse complement strand
TCCCAGTATCACCAAATGTAGCGAATATATCTATTCTTGTTTCGGATCTACATACCTATGCGAATCGGCATTTTCGTACTTGAAGCTAATGAAGACTAAACAACGTTCTGTCCTGACTGATTCCCATACTGAAGACTCATTATTATTATCTTTGTCAGGATATACACCTAATTATGATTCCTTGGTTAGAGACATGCAAGCTCAGTCTTCCCATTAATGTTAAGGCAACAAAGTAAATTTTAAATCTGTCTTTATCTGTAGTTACTTTGAATTAATAAATATTATTAATAATTATCCATGTTCTTCTAATTCCCCTGGATGTGAGCTTTTTGGCCCTTTAAATAATTATTGTTGTTGTTGTTTATGTAGGTAGATAAGCCGTATATCTATATTTCAGTATGAGGTGTACTCAGCGAGCTATTCATAGATTAGCAAAAAGTAAGTCATATTATTCTTTCATGGTAAATTTTCCTGGCCCCCAAAAAAAACGCGAAAGTGAAATACTGAAATCAAATTATCAGCCATACTGTGCATTTTTATAACAACTTTTCATATTTACGAACAAATAGTACAACAACTTATACATTGCAGTTGATAAAAAAATTAAATTGCATTTTAAGTTAGTAAAAATCTACCTTGAAAAAGTGTCGGAAAATCGAATTTTTTAGGTACCGCATGTACAGAATGCTGCTATCAAAAGTTGGGTCTGGAAATTTATTTTCTTCATGAGCCTATATCTCGAAAACTTAATAAGTGATTTAAAAAATAAAAAATAGTTTTGAACATATATCTTACTTATCTACCCATACCTCGCTGGAATGCACCTTATACTGAAACACAGTGAATAAACATAGTATGCATTTTACATCCCTTCTTCCCCCTTAGACTACGCCTATGACAACAAGTCGATCGCGACACACTTTTAAGATAAAAAGTAGGTCTTATATACAGAAAAGTTGGCCACCCCTGACATATACAATAAAGGATTAACATCAAAACTGTGTAAGAAACGCATACAACTCAATAGTAAAAATAGAAACAAAACAAAAACAAATTTTTAAAAATGGGCTGAAGACCCAAATAAGTATTTTCTCCAAATATATAAAATGGACCAATAGGTTTTTGAAAAGGTGCTCAATATCACCAATCATCAGGGAAATGCACATGAAAACCGCAGTGAGAGAATCTCCTCACTCCTGTTAGGATGGCTATAATAAAAAAGATGAGATAAATGCTGGTGAGGATGTGGAGAAGAGTGAACCCTTGTGCACTGTTGGTGGGAAAGTAAACTGGCATAGTTATGACGAAAAACAATATGAAGGTCCCTCAAGAAAATAAAAATAAAACTACCACATGACCCAGCAATCCTGCCCGGAAATACATCCAAAGGAAACAAAATCACTATCTCAAAGAGATACCTATACTCTCATGTTCATTCCAACACTATTCACAATAACCAAGGTATGGGAACATTTGTCAAAGGATGAATTAAGAAAATGTGATATCTACTTTTATCTACGTTGGAATATTCAGCCATAAGAACAAGGAAATCCTGTCCTTTGTGACAACATGGATGAACCCAAAGGGCATTATGCTAAACAGGACTAAACCAGAGAAAGACAAATACTGCATGTTATCATTTACATATGGAATAATTAAAAAAAAAAAAAAATTGAACTTACATAAACAGGGCTGTGGTGTAGAAGAAATGAGAGTAAGTTGGTAAAAGGGTACAAATTTTCAGTTCTAAAAATGAATAAGGTCTGGGATCTATCGCATAATACAGTGACTATATAGGATAATTCTATATGTTCTGTATAACTGAAATTTGCCAAGAAATTAGAATTTAAGGGTTTTTACCCCTCCACCCAATAAAGGGTAAACATGTAAGAGATTAATGTGTTAATTCACTTTGTTGGAATCCTATCACAATGTATATCAAATCATCACATCATACACTATGAATATATATTTTTGTTACTTTTAGCTCAATAAAGCTAAAAAAATAAACCCTACAAAACACCTGAAATAACAAGTAATCTGGTGTTACATAACCTGAAGGCACTTAAAAGGCAGGTGTATATTAAATTTCTTAAGTTAAAATAAATTTCTTTTAACTCTGGTCAGCATACATAGTGCCCTAAAGCCACTTCTAATAATGTCTTAAAAAGATCTTAATTTCTGAAAAGAAACTTTGTTTCCTTAAAGCTCCCTTATCTATTAAATTCTTTGGTTTTTTAAAAAGATTTATTTTTATTGGTTTTGACAGAGAGAGAGAGTGAGAGAGATACAGAGACAGAGAGAAGGGGGAAGGCCCCGAACAGTCTCCATAGTTGTACATCATTGGTTTTTCCACATAGTTGCATTCCACAGGTGGGCACGAGGCTGCACAGGGCAGGATCTGGGCCGGGGTCTCCCCCTGGTGAGAACTGAAGTGGGGACACTCCCCAGTTCAGCATATGGGTCCACACAGGCCGGGACCGGGGTTGGATCCTTAGTCCCCAGGGCTGCAAAGTGAGCGCTTAACCCACTGAGCCTTCCCGGCTTCCCCTCTATTAAGTTTTTAATGTGAGTTATATAGTAAGCACTGGTGCATTGTAAAGCCAGAAGCCTCAAATTTTAGCTAGACCCCGATTATTCCTTTTTTAAGTTTGTTCTTTTCATATAACCAATGGAGTCATGAAAATCAGGTGCATATTTGTAACATGTAAGCATTACTTATCCTAAGGGAGGTGCAGAGATTTTATAATTGGTTAAATATTCATAATAATATAATAACAACTTCCAAATAAAAGCTAACACTTAACTGGATGCTTATTTTATGCCAACCACTGTGTCTTCAATCACTTTACAC
Source organism: Craseonycteris thonglongyai (assembly GCA_004027555.1). NCBI lineage: Eukaryota > Metazoa > Chordata > Mammalia > Chiroptera > Craseonycteridae > Craseonycteris > Craseonycteris thonglongyai. The sequence continues at coordinate 51,563 of PVKE010006437.1, read as the reverse complement.
ACATTAGCTCATATAATGCCCACATCTTTAGAAAGGTACTACCGGGTATTCCTATCTAGCCAAAGGATTAACTCACCAAGTCAAGAAACTTGTCCAAAGCCAGAACAAGAAAATCACAAACTAGAATTCTTAACCAAAGTCTATCCAACTTCAGAACCCTCACACTCTCATTGCTTCACCATTTGACACATTCTGATGTAATATTTTTAGACTTTAATACAAAGATATCATATCAGAATATGGCATACATTATTGAAATATACTGTAACTTTTTTTTAGATATAGTTAGAGAATAAAATAGATTTAATATTGAACAGGTTTAAGATTAAAGATTTAATTTAAAACTTACAAAATCAAATAATTTGAATTTTAAATAACAAATGACATTCTTCCTAGTATCTAAACTTCAGGTCAAAGGATGAACCATTCCAGAGATGTTAACTGATGAGCTTTCTATTACAAGAAGCACCAGTGTCTCACAAAGTAGTCGGCTTTAAATATCTGAAATCTTTGGAGACGAATAGAAAATGTTCTAGTACAAGCTTATCCAACCTGCAGCTCATGGGCTACATATGACCCAGTAAGGCTTTAAATGCAGCCCAACACAAATTCATAAACTTTCTTAAAACATCATGAAATTTTTTGCCATATTTTAAAGCTCATCAACTATCATTAGTGTTAGTGCATTTTATATGTGGCCCAAGACAATTCTTCTTCCACTGTGGCCCAGGAAAGCCAAAAGATTAGATACCACTGATCTAGCATTTCCAGAAAGATAATTTTTACTAGAGAAAGGGAGTTTCTTACTGTAACTGTTTATACAGTCTACTCTCAGTTAACCAGCACTCATGGAGATTGGTAGAAGCTGGATAAATGTAAGCAGACTCTCTGTTAACTGGTTGCTTGAGTTCCGGTTAAGAGTCTACTGTATTATGGCAAGAAATTGTAGTTCCTAGAAAACAGAAAAGTCAATGTTCCTCTTCCAAGGCCTAAAAATACTTATTAGTTATTGAAAAAACTAGAAGCAGATAAGTTTTAGTAAACAGACTAACTTACATGCTTCTGTTACAATAAAAGTACCACACACAACAAAATATCACTTTAAGTAATCATAATGAATCTGTCAAGTCTTACATATAAGAACAGGGAGAGAATAGGGTGGAAAAGACTAGAAGCTAGATTTCTCTGACTACATGCAGATTTATAAATTTCACTTAGTAACCATATTTTATATAATTATAAAACAGTAAGTAATCCCTGAAAAATCTGAAAGTGAAATGAAAAATATTAACCTCACTGTTTTTCAAGTTGGTGGCCTAATTATATAAAGAGGAACAATTTCAAATGATTTTAAAAGATTGTAATTTGACTGTATATTTTTTAGAGGAACATATCCAAGGGCAAAATCAAACAAATTCACTTTCCAGTAATCATATTGTTCTGAGATTCTAAAACTGCTGTGTGTATATTGTGGGATAAAGCAAAGAGTAATCACACTGATATTGGTGGAAATGAAATTTTGGGCGTGGGGATAAAATTAAGTTTACATAAATATATAGTACTGAATTCAAAATAAAAGTTATCAAACACCAACAACTGACAATTAAAATAGAAAAAGAGGGGAGGCTGGGGTGACTCAGTGGGTTAAGCATTTGCTTTGCAGCCCCAGGGACAGAGGATCGAATCCTGGCCCTGGCCTGTGCAGATCTATATACTGAATTGGGGTATACTTCCCATCTGGGAGGCCGTGAGTTAGGTTCTTACCCCCCGGTTCAGCATCTGGCTAGAGGGGGCATACCTCCCATGAGGGAGGCCGCCAGCCCAGTTCCTGCCCTGTGTGACCCCTGCCCACCTGTGTAGAATGAAACCATGTCGAAAACTGATGATGCACAACTATGGAGACTGCTCTGGGTCCTCCCCCTTTTCTCAGTCTCTCTCTCTCTCTTAAAAACAATAAAATCTTAAAAAAAAAAAAAACTAGAAAAAGAGGAAAGAAATCACTTTTTAGTTCTGTCCAATCAAAAGATCTAGCAACAAGGACTAACTCAAGAGCAATGAACACTCCTAGCATGCAGACTATGGTCTCTGAGTACCATTTCCACTAAAAGAAATCAGAGTTTTATAAAAATAATAGTTCAAGGTTTGGGGCAGAAAAAGTAAAAAATGACCCTGGAATATTTTGTCAAATAAGATAGCAAGGAACCAATAAAAACAACAACAAAAAAACCAGAATAGCTCAGCAGTTGAATGCTTGCCTCACAATCATGAGGTAGCAGGTTCAATTTCAGGCGCCAGTCTGTGCAATCCCATATGCTGAACTGTGGCACAACTGGTAACCACTGGGATGGCGGTGAACGGTTCTTGTCTCCCATGCAGGAGGCCCCCGGTTTGGTTCCTACCTTGTGAGGCCTGCCCCACATCCCCCTGTGTGAAATGAAACCATATCACAGCTAATGATATACAACTATGGAGACTGAACTGGGCCTTCTTCCCCCTTCTTTCTCTTTCCTTCTCTCCAGCAATAAATCGTTAAACAAACCAACCAGCCAGCCAGCCAGCAATTGATAAAGAATGAATAAAAAGAACTTAGGAGCCAGGAATCAAATGTGGGACAATCTGAATGTCAAAAATAATCGCAAGAGACTGAAACACATCAAATATATTTAAAACTATAAGTATACAATAATTGATCATAATCACCTTTGGGGGCTGCTAGGTCACCAACCCATTATTTTGAAAACTGGTAAGGGGGAAAAACAGGCACTCATCTTACTTTTTGTATTCAAACTGTATCTTAGGGTAACCAAATAATAAATAAGGAGTTTTTATCAACCAATGTCACCCCAATAAATTAACCTCCCAAAATAAAAAAACAAATACAGCGATCCCTCGTTTTTCGCGGTTAATGGGGACCAGAACCTTCTGCGAAAGCTGAAAAACCGGGAAGTAGGATTTGCCCCTAGGAATTTTCTCATTGGTCGATGTCGCACCGGAAACCAATCACGCGCCTTTATGAGAGCCCGTGGGATGGACTCTGAGTCAACTCATCTCTTTGTGTGACATGCAGGGATCCTTCTCTCTCGCGCATCCACATGAAACAGCGCTCCTTTCCACCATGTGGCTGCCGACATGATTGTGTTTTTTTCATTTTTATTTTTTGATGAATATTTTGGGAAAACCCGCGAAGCACTGAAGCCGCAAAACATGAAGAGCGAAGTGGCGAGGGAACACTGTAAATAGTTTAAAAAAAAAATGAAGTAGTGATAAAACATTCTCATAACCATAAAGAAAATGAGTCTAGGCCTGTTGTTCTCCAAGTGTGGTTTGAGAACTGAATATTCCTGAGATTCTTTCAGGAATATGTGACGTCTTTCCTTTATCAACTAACATATCTGTGTTAGAACAGATTTTCTTCATATTCTTTAACCAAATAACATCACACAAATTAAATGCAGATATGAGAAAGAGCAGTTGTCTTCTATTAAGTCAGACACTAAAAAAATTTGCAAAAATGGAAAACAATGACAATTAAAATTAGTTATTTTTAATAAAAATCATGTTATATTAGTAGGATATTACTGTTATTTTAAAATTAGTTGATAATTTAAAAACTTCCTCAGTTTTAATGTCTAATCTGGTAAATCTCTATAATAACTCACACAAACAAAAGATCTTTGATCGCTTTGAAGCCCCGAGGACCGAGGATCGAATCCCGGCTCCGGCCCACGCGGACCCACATGCTGAACTGGGGTGTGCTTCCCAAATGAGGTGAGGCCCCCAGTTCAGTTCAAAAACAAACAAACAAACAAACAAACAAACAAAAACAACAACAAAAGATCTTTGGGTCCTTCAAGTTTAAGAATGGCCTTTCTAGGCAATAAATATCAACAGATGCTTAACATCACATAGATAGGTAGACATTATGGAACTCTCAATGGAAGTACACAGACTCCTATGCAATGGAGCGAATCACTAATTTCTATGAAATATGGCCAGGGGATCATCTAATAGAATATGTTAAATGACACCATGTGGATGCAACCTCCAAAATTCAAAGAGTTGGATTAAATTCCTTTAAATAGTATATATAAAAAATAGAGGGAGAACCTATAAATTAGAAAGAATCCAACTTAACCAAGTGCAATGTATAAACTTTATCTTGATCAAATGGAATGGTTTAAATAAAAATCAAAGGGAGTCCATTTTTTTATTCCCTCTATTTTATTGTAATTGGACTTTTTCATAACAAAAACTTAATTAAATCTATATCCTCTCCCTTATCACCAACTAAAAGGAAAAGAAAAAGGCATTCTAAAAACTGCTCATGTGAAAATGGGGATTCAGAGGCCAGCAGATAAATCTTAGCGAAGGGGAGAATCAGAAGAGCTCTATAAAAGAAAAACGGGGCATTCCACTTTCAGATGTCCCCTCTCATCAGAGAGCTTTCCTTTTTCCCATGGGCATTTTATTTTGGATGTCCCCTCTCATTTTGAGAGCTTTTACTCCTTCCCTTTTTAAATAAACTTTGCTGCTTCACCTTTAAAAACAAAAATGGGTTGCTACTTAGTGACAAGAAGTTCCATGATCCTCTAAAATTAGGGTGAACATATAATTTATGGCCCAAAATGGGAAATTTTGAGCGAAAGGGGTGCTATTACTAATTATGCAGTGGGCATAAACCAGGACTGTTCCAGGCAAACTAAGACCTATGGTTGGTCACTCTTATCTATAAAAGGCTAAATTATGCAATCACTTTCACAAAAGATATTCATCTCAATCATTTGGGTAACTATTTTCCATAGAAACACATAATGCATATTAGTTTTCAGAAAAACAAAGGCATGCTACACAAAAAAATTACTTTTAATTTCTCTTGTCTGGCACATAATTATTTCATAAAAGTGGGATATGTTGACTTTTTTTCTTGTTGCTTAGTGTACTTGGCAAACTTCTAGCAATTTCTTTTCATGATAAACTACAAGAGGAAAGTTACACTTACCCAGAACCTTGCTTCCCTAAAAATACATGTATTCCTGGGCCTCCACACGTGGCCCAATCAGAGTCCTACTCAATTTATGAACAGATACTTTTTCCTAGCAACACTTTAAATATTTATAGCCTAGGGGTTAAGTAAGAAAGAGTGAGTTAAAAACATCTGGGTCAAGTCAACCAGCCTAGGGCTCCAAAGAGTGAGCCTTGGGGCTGGCATTATTACCTACTTGGTCTAAGTACTACTTCAGAGCGACATATCTGATGTTAAGATAATTTTCACTTTTTTTTGTCTTTTTAGTTAACTAGCTGATTTTTTAAAAATTTGATTATTGCTTATATAATGTGCCCACCAATAATGTTACTATAATACTTACTTAGTCAGTGAATTTTTTATGGCACTTCACAGGTTTTTAAATATTGAGTAAACTTTTTCAATAGCAATAGCCTAAATATGAGGCTAAATATGTTAGCCTCATCCTAAAATGTGCATTGACACCATATCAATCTACCCTTATTTTGTTCTATTACTAAGCTATGACATTAAAGTTCTAGCTGCCATAAATAAAACTAAAATTTTCTAGCATGAACAAAAATAAAAAAGAGACTTCAAAAATTTGAAATTGCTCCTCCAATTTCCTCAGATCTGTTTTTTGTTTAAAGTCATTCCACCTAATATTTTTCTGGTTGTAGGCATACAAACATTTAACTTACATGGCTTTAGTAGTTTGTACCATAGACACTAAGAAAATAATAATTTATGCATTCATACAATAACCAATATATTAAACATGCAACCAATCACACTGCCTCAATAGTCCTTCTCTTTGTTCTACATTAGGTTAAATTCTTGTCTTTAGAACTAAAATAAAGTTAAAAAATAAAAGTGCCCTAAGATTCTACCCCAAATGTTATCATAATAAACACTTTTTTTTAAAATAATCGTATGTAACTATGATGCTTCCCTTTCTGTCTGGTTTCTCTTCTAAAACAAGTCAACTCTCAAACAGACTATGTTAATAAAGCAAAAGGTAAGATAAACACAGAGGCAGACTAATTGACAACAGGTCCTTCCAGGTTCTTCCTCATAAATAAAACCTTCCTTGGATACCAAGAACGCCCAAACAGATGATTATTAACTGCAGATCATTCTCCTTCACCGAGCTGTGAGAGTACAAATTGTTATGTGTTGTGGCATGCTCAGAGGTCAGTGGAAAGAAATAGAATTTTCAACACAGGCCAAAGATCATTAACAAGACAAGAATAAAAAAAAGCCATGGAGACGGGGGAAAAAAACCTCATATAAAATGACAAACAATGTGAAATATAAAACAATGAGATCCATCTAGACATATATTAAAATTAACATGTCAACATTATTAAATATGCTAACACGATACTGGAATAGCCTAACCAAATCATAATTCCTAAGAATTATGAAATAATCCTTATTATATTCAGCAGTATACACACCTTATTGGATTACTAGATTTTGAGCTTCACATTTCAGGAGTGGGGAGGAGAAAATTTCCGCATCAGAACACAACAATAAAAATGATAAAAATAAAATTTGGGGGGAGAGTGGTAATATGGAAAAAAGACTTGAAGAACATTGTGCAGCTTGATGAAAAAAATTCTTAAGAATAAAAAAATTTATATTTGAACAATTTCACCTTCATTAAGATACAGGGGTGAGGGTGGTGAGCCCATAATGCGATGCATAGGTGATGTGATGTGGACTTGTGCATCTGGAAACTGTCTAATTGTTACCAATCAATGTCACCCCAGTAAATTTAACAATAAAAGAAGAATCAAATAGCTACACAAATAAATGCACTCATTTATACATTAAAAAAAAAGAAAAAAGATACAGGGGTGAGCATTAAATAAAAGCTTAATTTTTGTCACAAATGAGATACCAAATTAGTAATTCTTAATACAAATTGCAAATATTATGTACAAAAGAGATTTTCCTTTTCTTTAAGCTAATACAGTGGCATGAAAATTAAGTATGCATAAAAACATTTTTTTTTTTTCTTTTTCTGTAAAGCTGAGAATCTGAAATGGTTTACCAAGATAAAGTAGAAGATACTGAAGTTACAAAATCTCTTTCAATACTGACGTTAAGACTAGGACAAATGAGCTTTTTATTTAAGTACATACAAACAAACCCATAACCATATGTAAAGATCATGTTAGTCCATCTAATTTTCCCCCTTTGTCCTAGTTTCTTTTTGCTGAGAGGCGTTGTGAGATAATAATAGCAGGAAATAAGGTGGAGCAGCTGCAAAGGCAAGATGAGGTATAGTGCTGTGTTTTACCTCCATTCTAACCTACTGCTGGCTTCTAATTGAAAATGAGATTAGCTATTTGGGAAGCCAAAGCAGTTACCAAAAACCTTTGGGATCAAAATGTGTCCCCCCACCCCCACTGTTGCTAGGAATTTTTTAGGGCCTCTGGCAAGATTCAGGAGCAGAAGATGCCACAATGAAGAAATTTCTAATTATTTGGGAATTGTGTGTGTACATGAGCGCACAAAAAATGGTTATTTACCTTGAGCTACTAGCAATGTGGTCTTAGTACATGTAAACTGTCTGGAATTGAGGCCAAGATTTGAACTACCAGTAGATGGCTTCTAATTTAGTTCCACAAATCTAAGGAAATAATCCATGTGAATAAAATTATAAAGAAATAACTACCCTAAACTTTTATAGTATAATACAAAATATAGTGTACTAAATTTCATGTTAACATTGTTGATATTTTACTGATGAAGTTCTAATGGCAATAATAATTACTCAAATTCCCCTTTTCAGATCAAAATATATTATTACTGCCAAGAAATATACACACAGAAATATAATGTTAAGTAGGTAACACATTTACCTTTATTTTACAAAAGGAAATGACATAAAATTTGGTTAGGTTTGCTTAATATTACAACGTGCCTTAAAGGCAGTCTTTCGGTTACTTTGTTAAAACATCTCTTTGCTATCATCCACAAGCTCTGGATCCATAAGCAAAATTTAACATTCTGGTTTCCTTACTGTCTCCTGTTGTCTGAGTAGAAGAGAAAACTTTAAGGCTAGTTTAATAACATTGCAATACAGGTGGTATCTCAATTCAAGCAACAGACGTACTCTTGGAAAACTTGAGCTCCAATTATTTCTAAAAATCAAATTCTCTTAAAATATATTAAGGCTTAAAAAGAGCCTCAGGCTATTATCTCTTATGAGAAAGGAGGAAACCTTTTGCAATCCAGATAATTGTAACCTAATTTGTCTGTGAAGGCAATTCTTTTAATATTTTGGTTTTAAGAAAAGAACTAGTACACATGTTCTGTGTGACATTCATTTTAAAAGTAATAAAACATACAGTTCAGGACACCGATCCTTTTAATATTTTAATGAAAATTTCCATAGGGGCCCAAACTTTGAAATCTCTCATTATGATTTTGCTTAAAGGACCAGATAACCTATAGATCTCTTCCAACTCTACTAGGCATATTAATTTTTTTAAAGATTTATGTTTTTTGACAGAGAGAGAGACAGAGAGAGACAGAGAGAAGGGGGAGGGCCCAGAGCAGTCTCCATAGTTGACAGTATTAGTTTTCCATATAGTTTCAATCCACAGGTGGGCACAGGGTTGCGCAGGGCAGTAACTGGGCCGGGAGCCTCCCGCATAGACCCTGGCAAGAACTGAACTAGGGGCACACCCCAGAGTTCAGCATATGGGTCCGCCTGGACCAGAGCGGGGATTCGATCCTCGGTCTCCAGGGCTGCAAAGCAAAAGCTTAACCGGCTCAGCCATCCCAGCTTCCTTTATGCATATTAATTATAATAATATGGATGCAACTGCTCCACTTTCAGTTGGGAGGTGAGCATAAATATATCAAACAAGGCTGCCTCAACACTAATATGTGAGGGAGGGAGTAATCTCCAGGGAACATCAGGTTCTCCAGGAAGTAGGGATGAGATTGAAACAGTAAGTAGTCCTTTTTTCAGTTAGCATTTTACATGATGGCAAGCCAACACGTGAATGCTAAAGGGTGCTCTCCATATTACTGATATAAAATCTGGAGCTAACAATATGCAACTATTTCAAAGGGAAAAAAATTATTCTACCTAATCTACTCTAATCCCAATCCAAATAAAGACAGTATGTTGAAAATGTTTTACTCAATATTTCTTCTTTTCTTAATAGAATTGTGCTGTCAGATGTTTTAGAACTGTTCTACTCAAGAGGTGACTTGTATTTAGGAGTGTGGGAAGCATGGGATTCTTTCAACCTATACAAAGCTTTGGTTTTTTATTCTTCCTTGGAGGGGATGGGTTCCTATCAGATAGTCAGGGATATGCTAAATTTCAGGTTGTGGTTGGCACAAATACAATGCTCGAGTGGGAACTACAACTGATTAATTGTATGACAAAGTGAACAATTTCCCAGGGAAAAGAACCTTCTCTGGTCTTTCCTACCTCCTGCCCCCCCACCATCAACATTTTGCCTCCCTGCTGTGCAAAGAGCCCTTTGTCCTGCCCCGCACTTATCTAGCTGTTTGGCCATATTGACAGGCCAACTACAGGCATAAGGGAGTCAGTCTGACATAAGCAGCTGGCAATTTGAAACAAAAATCTTCCTTTTCTACTCAGACCAAGTCCTGTTGCAAAGGTCTCAGGCTCCTCCCATGTTCCCATTTATTTTTCAAACACAACAGCAAGGAATTTGGCATTTTCCCTCAATTAGGTAGCACGTCAAAAACTTGATTCCCCAGACAGAAACACACTGTGTATAAATTCCCATGTCCTCCATCTTTTTTTGTGCTTCATAACATAGGCCAAGGAGTATTACCAGATCTGGGTGTATATACATAACTAGAATGGCTAAGGAAATGATTACTTTGTCATCAAAACTGAAAATTCTCATAGTATGAAGACAGAAGACCACAGAAAAGAAAACAGACCAAACCAACAGTTGAATACATGAGGCAAAACTGGCCAATAATTTTAGTGTTTTAAAGATACTAAGATATTATTACAAGAAGCAGAAAATTCTCTTTCCCTGTCTTTATATCAGATACTTAATGCGACCAATAATTTCTCCCTGAGGTATTCAGCAAACAAAATCAATATGATGGAAAAACTAAGTGAGGAAGGATAGGATTACAAATTCCTTGCTTAGTGAGGGCTCTTATAAAGCAGACTGATGTTTAGTTTCATTGTTCCTTTATTATATCTCATAGTTCCCTTATAAAGTGTTAAAGAGTCTGAATATGTTTTGTCAGAACAAGCGATGCTGGGGATGCCGGGATGGCTCAAGATGTTGAGCACCTGCCTTGAAGCCCTGGGGTCTGAGGATCGAATACAGGCCCTGGCCTGTGCTGACCCATGTGCTGAACTGGGTTGTGGCCCCAGGTCAGTCCTTGCCGGGGCCAGCTTTCCATGTGGGAGATCCCCAGTTTGGCTCCCAGCTTGTGGGGGCATGCCTCCCATGCGGGAGGCCCTTGGCCTAGTTCCTGCCTTGCACAGTCCCCCCGCCCTCCACTTGTGTGGAATGAAACTATGTTGAAAACGGATGACTATGGAGACTGCGCTGGGCCCTCCCCCTTATCTCTGCCTTTCTGGAAAAAATAAAATAAATCTTAAAAAAAGAACAAAAGAATAAGCAATGCTTTCTCAGCAACCTCCAAGTTCCCAAGTATCTCCCAAGTTCCTTGGGTACCGGTATCTTTTACTCAATTTAGACTTGACTATACAACAGGATACTTTTCATAAAACTCTGATTTAACAAAGACTCCAATTTAACAAAATATGTACTGTACTGATAAAGTAAAAGAAATAACATTCTCACCTTTCATGAAATTCCCTGAATCTTTACCAAATAAAAGGTTAAAATGCCATTTCACCACATAATTTGAAGTTCCTGGCTGTAAGGAATGGTACCAATCACTATCACAGGCACATCACACTTTTTTATTGTTAAATTTATTGGGGTGACATTGGTTGATAAAGATTACATAGGTTCCAGGTGTACAATTCTACCTCTGAAAAGATGTTTTTAATCAAATTACAAATAACCACCAGTTGTATTAAAATATACATTGTCTCACACATTTTACAGAGTCAAAGTTTTATCTTAAAATGTCCCTATCAAAAATTTTAGGTTTCAATACCTGAAACAATTTTTAAGTAAAATTCACAAGTAAGCCTTTTAGTTTCAAATTAAACTGACAAATCATAAGAGTGGAACTAGAAGTCATAGGAAACTTTCATTCTATTCATGATCCAATTTCTCATTGAAAAGATTTATCTAATAATCACTGACTGTGGTTGACTGTGGCCTAGTGTTTTATAAGCTATTTCAAAAGGAAAAGGATAAAGTAAAAGTGATTATCTGCACATCTGCATTTTGCCCTACTATTATTTTCCTGTCCAACCAAAGGCAAAAATTAAGTAGCCACTCTTCTCCAGAAAGGCCAGAAGAACTTCAGAAAGTATGTTAAATTCCTGGGCACAAAACAGTATTAGAAGATAAACATTTTCAAGCATATTGGTTAAATAAATCCTATGCAAAGGGCCTCGATGATCTTTCAGAAAAGGATTACATCAAGAGCAGAACAGGTTTCAAATAACAGAAAATACAAATGAAAAAGCAATTATTTTCTAAGTTATAATATTATATAATAACAAACTAAAAAAACATTTATATCTAAAATGTTAAACAGCCACTATGAGTAGAGCCATATTTAGCTGGCATCTTTTATGGTACCTTTTATATATGATTGTAATAAGAAAACCACCTAAACTATTATCTATGAAAGGATATCATAGATATCCTCTGTTTCATTAGTCAGCATTTATCACTGAGAGACAATGCAAGCCACATTTGTGAATGAGAAAACTCATTTCCATTCTTTTTTGGTTCCCTGCCCCAAAAAGCAGTCATGCTACACATTATAGATGACTGTGGAATTTAAGTATATTTACACAAAACTGAACATATCAAAATTGCAGGGGGTAAAAAGAGGATGCAAGAGTGTTGGGGGAGGGATAAAAATGCATCTGTTAAGTATTATGCAATCAGTGGTATACATGGACAGTGGTTTTCCTTCAAGTACTTCCATAATCAAACTGTTCTGCTTAATCAGAGATCTTCCTAATGTGCAGGAGCTATGGGGGAGGGGAGACTATAAGGGGCTCAGAGGCCATCTTCTCAAGTTTCCTGTACACTAGACTTACACAATTTCCAAAGATTCCTTCTGGTCTGTCCTATATTTCACATGGATCATGGCCAAACATATACCCTTGTGATCTTATAAGACTATATCCAACACACACATATATAAAATGAATCCATTTTACAGGCCAAATCCCAAAGAAATAATCTAATCTGGAGAAGTCTATTACCGATATAGAAATTAAGAAAATACATCTGAGATTTGTATTTACAAATTGTTCTGAAAAGGGCAGCTATTTTTAGAGCTCAAGATTCTAAATTTAGTAAAATGTTTAGCAAAACATCTACTCAATAAGGTAAATACGGCCTAACAACTGAAAGGAAGAGACCCACAAACAACAAAATATTAAAAGCTAATGATTAAAGAGTTGGAGGAAAACATGTCAGTTGCACAAAAAGGAACTGGTATTTCCCCCATTCTGGTTCTCAGGAAGATCCTTAAATTTATTACTTTATTTTTAAATGGATTGAAAAATTAAAACTCTAATGGAACTTGCATTCCTATCCAAGCACAAATCTGCAGATAAAAAACAAAAATCTGCCCAAAAACCAAAACAAAAAACAGGGTCTTTAACTATGATCCAGTTTCCAGATGTTGATATCCATAAATGGGGAGGTTATGAATTGCTAATTCTCATCTCCCCACCAATAAAATGCAAACCAGCTCAGCAGTGAAAATTCCCAGAAAAGCAAGGTTTCTTCTTAGTCCTGAAGCAGCCATCGCCTAAAGTGCAGCTCCCCGCAGCCAACAGCATTAATGGACGCTGTACTGCTGTCCTTCCCTGGAGACAGCAGCCAGCACTACTCAAGCTTCTCACGTAGCAACCAGAGCTCCAGAGCCAGCAGCTGCTGCTGCCTTGTATATTCACCCCTGTGATCTAACCCAAAGGAACAACCTTCTCCTTATCCCACCCCCACCCTTTACACACTTTTTTTGGACCAATGCTCTATGCCAGAAGAGTTGCAATTATGCTTTTAAGAACAATCTTAAGGTCACCCATTTAGTTTTAAACCAAGAGCCTCTTATTAGAAAAATCAATATTTACCAAATTCCAGATATCCATTTTAATTAAGCCAGCAACTTAGGAGTGAAGATTAAGCTTTAGTCTTTAAAAGGCCAATTTTCCAAGCACTCTCTTTACAGTCAAATTTAAATTTGCAGCTACAGAAGAACCTTGTGTCATGTCCTACCAAAGGACACAATTCATTTTTGTACTTTAATGACAGTCTGAGTAAACCTTAAAGACTGTAATCCCATAACAGGCCAGAATCTTTGGCTACAGAAGAAAACTAATGATCCTCCTGAAAAAACTGGAAGAAATCCAAAAAAAAAAAAAAAAATGTCCTGTGTCCTCCATAAGGCCCAGAAACCTCTGCCTGTGCGAACATTCTCTGCTTTAGTTCTAGCTCAGATTCCACACATCTAAAATTACAACTCATAACTTTTTTCTGAGACCTGAAAACATTAATGATATAAAATTAACCATCATGAAATCTTCCCAAATAGGGGGTACACAAAACATTCTCCTGAAAAGCATAACACTCAACCCAGTTGGATGCTCCTCAGTCAAAAGTACAGCTATGTAACATCTGTTCAATAAAAAATGTAAATATGACCTTGATTACAAATAAGTCATTTAAAAGCAACTTTAGTCAGGTGATGAAGGAAATTAGCAGAGAATCTGGAGGTTCTTTCAGTACTGTAAGCATAGGGGGTGGAAATTGGAGAAATGAACTAAAGTGTAGACAAAGCCCAATGGAACCCAGAGATCTGGGCAAGAAATGAATTGCCGGTGAACACATTACACAAGTAACATGAGAAAGCAGAAAATGCAGGTCATATACGCACTCCTGACCCAGACCAACAGAGCTGGCCACAGCATCAGTACCCAAGGCAAAGACCAGTTATTTCTAAGAAGTGAGACAAGCAAAAGAGCTCTATAGAATAAATTAGCATATGAGGGGCTTTCCCAACAGTTAAACTTTCCCTCTCACGCGATTCACCTACTTAAAAACCAGAGCTTTTTCTCACCGCCATTCACTTCGTACCCGTGGCTTCCAAGAAGAGAATGGAAATTCATAAAGGGTAAATTTCTCTGCTTTTAAAGACGTTCTCAAATGATCGCCTTCCACGCCCAAGGCAGGGAGAACGACACATTCTGGCTCAACTCCAAGCTCGAACCCTACAAATTCAATAGGGCTATTTCAGAGATACTGGGGCAGACGCCACTGAGAACTCAAGAATGTGAAGTGGGGGTGGCGAAGGTAATGTCTTTAGTGTGGGAAAGAAAGCAATCATGTGAGATGGGGACCCGAGAACGAGAAAGAAGGCATCCAGGAACACTACGGAGGGGAGATCGAGGCCCCCATAGCCATCAGAGTTGTCACCAGACTGTGCGAACAAGGGTGGGGGCTAGGGAAAAAAGTATGCCTGTGTATTTTGAGAGGAGGGCAGCGCGAGGCCTATCCTCAAGTCAATCAAATCAAAGGTAAACGTGGAGGAGGCAGTTCCCAGGAAAAGGGGTGAAGAGACGTGGGGGAAGGGGGAGTCCTGACCCAGGAAAGACATAAAAAAAGATAGTGGGGTTGACTAGATTACGGAGGGGGACTCTCCCTGCAACGGTGTGTGGGGAGTGGCGACGGGGATGAGAAGGGGCAGCATCCTCCTGCTAGAAGCCTGGGGTGGGCCAGGCCCACGTCCCGAGAGCGAGCACGGTTAGCTGGAAGAGGTGACCCTTCCCTCCCCGGGGGCCTGGTCGTGAGGGTAGGTCCCTCTTTTCTGTCGGACCCTTACCTTGTCCCAGGCGCTGCCGGGGCCTAGGCCCGGGCTGCGGCGCACGGCACTCCCGGGAGGCAGCAGGACTCGAGTTAGGCCCAACGCGGCGCCACGGCGTTTCCTGGCCGCGAATGGCCCGTGCCCGTGAGGTGGGGGTGGGGGCAGAAAGGCGGAGCCAGCAAAGGCGGGGAGGGGGAAGGACCAGGGAGGAGGGGGGCCGGCACTACAGTGTTGGCGGACTGGCGGGACTGGGGCTGCGTGAGTCTCTGAGCGCAGGCGGGCGGCGGCCGCCCCTCCCCCAGCGGCGGCGGCGGCGGCTGCAGCTCACTCAGCCCGCTGCCTGAGCGGAAACGCCACTGACCGCACGGGGATTCCCAGTGCCGGCGCCAGGGGCGCCCTGGACACGCCCCACTCCCGCTGCGCCATTGGCCTCTCCGTCCACCGCCCCACACCCATTGGCCAGATCACCGCCAATCAGCTGAAGCAGCCGGGCCGCCTAGAGAAGAAGCTGAGCTCTGAGGCTCGGGCTCCTCAGAGAGCCTCGGCTAGGTAGGGAATCGGAACTCTGGTGGGAGGGAGATCCCGTGGAT
This sequence comes from Craseonycteris thonglongyai, assembly GCA_004027555.1. NCBI lineage: Eukaryota > Metazoa > Chordata > Mammalia > Chiroptera > Craseonycteridae > Craseonycteris > Craseonycteris thonglongyai. The sequence goes on along the minus strand of PVKE010006437.1, from coordinate 35,975 downwards.
CCGGCGGCGAGGAACGGGTGGCTGAGGTGATCTGACCGGTCACTGGGGTTCACCTTCCCTCTCGGGAAGTCGGGAGCATAAAGTTTGCTACGTTGGAGGGGAAAGAGGAGGTCAGAGGGAGGCGGGAATGCCACCCAACCGGAGGGGGAGGGAGAAGGAGCGGAAAAGACTAATCCGGACTGAGCCATTGCTCCTGCAGAGCGCTGGGAGGAGCGCTTCCGGCTCTGCTCTTGTCACTTATTGGCCGCTTCTCCTCCCGCCGTGTGTGAAAACACAAATGGCGTGTTCTGGTTGGAGTAAAGAACCTGTCAGTTACAGCCTCCAGAGTGCGCAGCCGCTTAGGAATTCGAATTGCTCCCTGGGTGGGATGGGGAGAATTGGATCGGCAGGCGCGATCGGCCTCCCGCAGTGGGGAGAGGAGGGTCAGTGAAAGTGGCTCCAGCACTGGCGTCCCACTACCCTCCCCCTTGGGTAGTCGCTTTACCCGCCGCCTGCTTGGCTTCGTCATTTGATTGGTTGCTGAATTCCAGGGACCGGCTCCTTGCTATTGGCTCGCGTCCCAAAAAAGCGAAACCACTGCACGAATCGGCAGGGGTGGCTGGCGGTCGTTGGTACGGTCCTCCCGGAGGCCCCGCGCCGCAGTGTCTGGCCCCGCGCCCCTGCGCAACGTGGCAGGAAGCGCGCGCTGGAGGAGAGGGCGGGCTGCCGGGCAGAGGCTTCTGGGTGGTGGTGACCGTGGCCCCGCCCCAGGCTCCCGCGCTGGAAAAGCTAGACAACCCCGACCTGCTCCCGGACTCCTGAGGGTGGGAAAAGGAATGGGGGTCCGTCTTACTGGTTTATGGGTGGGAGGCGCGTGTTCTCCAAAAGTCTGCGCGAGCCCTTATCCTGAAGTAGCTGAAATGGAAGAGGCGGGGAGAAGGCCGCACCCTTCTAGGCAGGGGGTGGGGAGTGCCGCAATACCTTTATTTATGGGAATTCTCTTATCTCCTATCCCTAAGGACCCCCCTGGGCCTGGAAGAATCTCTTCCTCGCTCACGGTTATCACCTTCTCATTAAGTTATGGGCTGGATTCTTTTGCCCCAGTGCCTGGGCATTGTCCTACAGGGGTTTGAGTAGGTGTTAAGATTTTTGAGGGTGAACTTAATTCTTTTTCTTCCCACAGACTTGAGTTTGTGTCACAAAGAATTTTGTGTCATTTGTGCAGTAAAGTGTTGCCAACAGAAAAAAGCGTGAAGCTTACAGTTTAGGGTTATTAAAAATGGAGCGCTACACAAAAGAACAACGCATTTTCATTGTTGAGCAATATTTTAAAAATAATGAAGGTTTGGCAGCTACAGTTCGCAATTTTCGTACAAAATATGGTCGGAATAGTGCTTTAACTTCATCAACTGTGAAGAGATTAATTAAAAAATTTAGGGAGACTGGATCAGTTAGTGATCTTAAACACTCTGGCCGTCCTTCAACAAGTCGTTCAACACAAAACATCGAAGCAGTTCGTGAGAGTGTTGCTGAGAGTCCAGGGACATCAATTCGGCACCGTGGTCAAGAATTGGGCATTTCGAGAAGCTCTCTACAGCGTATTCTCACGAAAGATTTGCATCTTCATGCTTACAAAGTTCAATTGACTCAAGAACTGAAGCAGGAGAAGCCGGGATGGCTCAGTGGGTTAAGCGGTCACGTTGTAGCCCCAGGGACTGAGGATCAAATCCCAGCCCCGGCCTGCTCGGACCCACATGCTGAACTGGGGAGTATCCCCAGTTCAGCTCTCACCGGGGTGAGACCCCGGCCCAGCTCCTGCCCTGTGCAGCCCCGCCCACCTGTGGAATGAAACTATGTGGAAAAACCGATGATGTGCTATTATGGAGACTGTTCTGGGCCATCCCCTTTCTGTCTGTGTATCTCTCCCAAGAACAATAAAAAATCTTTAAAAAAACTGAAGCCTACTAACCACACACAGCAAATAGTTTGTTGAATGGATTATGGAACAAGAAGAAGTGGATGCTGATTTTTCAAACAAAATCATCTTCAGCGATGAGGCTCATTTTCATCTTGATGGCGTGGTTAATCGACAAAATTGTCACATTTGTGGTTCAGAAAATCCACGGGTGATTATTGAGAAACAAATGCATCCACGTGTCACTGTTTGGTGTGGATTTTGGGTTGGAGGCATCATCGGACCGTTCTTCGAAAATGTGGCTGGTCAGGCAATAACAGTTAATGGTGCTCGCTCTCACGACATGGTCGCTCTCACAACATGGTAATCCAGTTTTTTGTGCCTATATTGCAAGATATGGATGTGGACGACATGTGGTTTCAACAAGACAGTGCCACATGCCATACAGCCCCAGAAACAATTCAATTGCTACATGAGTAATTTCCTGGTTGTGTAATTTCCCGTTTTGGTGATCAGAATTGGCCGCCCAGATCATGCGATTTAACGCCATTGGACTTTTTTCTTTGGGGGTTTTTGAAATCTAAGGTTTATGCCAACAAGCCCACGACCACCCACACCTTGAAGGAGGAAATTGAGCGCTGTAGCAACAAAATTCAGCCACACTTATGCAAAATGGTCATGAAAAATTTCAACAAAAGAGTGCGTATGTGCCAGCAAAGCCGTGGAGGCTATTTACCCGATATGCTATTCCATACATAACCCTATACTGTATACTTTGTGAATCAATAAAAAATGTACAATTTTTAATTATAAACCTGTTTTCTATCAAAATTACTTCTTGCGTGAATTTTGGGAAACCCTTATATAGATGAGGGAAATGGAGTCTAGGCATTCACCTGGGGCTGATTTTAAAACAGCGAGAAGGCATGTTATTGCTACTGAAGATCCGTTTTGTAGCAGTTTTCCTGTAAAGTGAGATAGAATAAAGGCAGACTGTGTTTTATACTCATCCCATTTGAGACTTGCTAGACCTCCAAAGAATAGCATCTTGGATTAAATTTTAACATTTTAGGTCCCCTTCCTTGCATTCCCAAGCTCAGGCATCTTAGTAACTCTCACAAATACATTTAAGGCCATTTTCTGTTTGTTGTACTTGCTCATCCAGTCCAGAGACTTGCCATTGACTTTGTCGTTTTTGTTTTTTTTTAAGACTTTTGGTTTTGACAGAGAGACACAGAGAGACGGGGGAGGGCCCAGAGCAGTCTCTGCAGTTGACAGCATTAGTTTTCCATTTTATTTCACTCCACAGGTGGGTGCAGGGCTGCGCAGGGCAGTAACTGGGCTGGGGGCCGCCTGCATAGGCCCCAGCAAGAACTGAACTGGGGGCACACCCAGTTCAGCATATGGGTCCGCCTGGGCCGGAGTTGGGATTTGATCCTCGGTCTCTGGGGCTGCAAAGTGAGCGCTTAACCTGCTGAGCTATCCCAGCTTCCCCTGTCCTGTTTTGATAGCCTGGTGAGTCATTAAGCCATAGATTGGTTCTACCACCAATTATGGCTGCCCAGCTTGAGCAGAGGCCTCACTATTACCCAGCATTATCTTTTTTCCCTCAGCTAGGAGTCTACCCCTGACCCTCTTCACAGTCTAGGTGACCTTGTCTACTGCTTTACTGAGAATTGGGTATGAGATTCAGCAACATCTCCCTTTTACCTCCTTTGACTAGCCTGTCAATCCATCCCATTATTTCTGTTCTCAGTTGCCATAATGCTAATGGCCTCAAAATGAATGTGTCTGCTTCTAGTATCCTCTCCTGGTGCATTAGAACATCTTGCCAGGTCAATTGTTATACAGATACAGCATGAAAGTGACTGCTGCCAACTCCTTTACTGGCTATGTACAGGATAAATTCCATCATTACTAATGTAATATACAGGGTACCTAATGGACTAACCCTATTTGTTAACAGCTTTTCATTTGCCACAATTTTCCACATATACATAGCAACACTACTTCTACTCAAGTCACACTGAGTTGATTACTGTTTGCCCAAATCATACTGACAGTGTCATACCTCTTTGTAGGGTGTTTATTTCTGAAATGCTTCCTTGATGCTCCTTACCCTTCCAGGATTTAAGACTCAAATAACATCTCTGATAATTGTCCTATAAGCCATAATCCGCTATTAAAAAGTTAGCAGTGTTTTCTCCTGAACCCATAGCAGGTTGAATCATAGCATTTATAAGGTCCTTGTCATTGCTTGTTTAAACTCTTAACTATTCTGAGCACAGCCTCTTGTTGAGTCTTGTATCACTAAGCTGGTATATTCCTTGATGTCTAGCCAACCCTAAATAAAATGGAGTGAATGACATGTAGATATCTTTGTAAGAGATGATTATTGGACTTTGGTTTTGTATGCTTGCTAGTGCCCTAGATTAGTACTATCCATTAGAACCTTCTGCAACAGTGGAAATGTTCTATATCTGTGCTGTCCAATATGGTAGCCACTAACCATATATTACTGTGGAGCATTGGAAATATGGCTAGTGTGACTAAAGAACTGAATTTTTAATTTTGTAATTGTCACTGTGGGCATTGTAGCTGTAGACTGCAAAACACAATGTGGACATTGATCATTTTCATACTGAGTAGTAAGGAAATAAAAGTGGAACCTCTATGGCCCATTTAAGTTTTTTTTTTTTTTTTTTTCCTGCTTGTTTTGTTTTACTAATTTCTGTAGTTCATCTGTACTTAGCTGAGAGCTAAATCCAACAATCCCTTACTGAAGATGAACCTGCTTAGACAAACTGTTGAGAAGGCAAGTATTGACTAGTTGGATTTCAAAAAGGAATGCATAATGAACTCTAGGAAAGAGATTTCATTAAACCATAATGGTGACAATTTTAGTGCATATTTATTTCTATTTTACTTTTGACAGATAGAGAGAGAGACAGAGACAGAGACAGCTAGAGAACCGAACTGTGGGAACTCCCCAGTTCAGCATGTGGGTCCTGCCTGGGCCGGAGCCGGGATTCGATCCTCGGTCCTCGTGGCCTCAAAGCGAGCGCTCAACCCGCTGAGCCGTCCCAGCTTTTCCCTGTGGTGACAATTTTAGTGAGGAGTAGGACTATATTATATCTGATGTCAATGAAACCAGCCCTAAATTTCAGTCCTATAAGTTTTCATTTTTAGAAATACTTTTATCAGCAGAGGCCCTAAGTATATCTTAAGTTACAGGAAACCATCACAAAGTAAGTTTCATCCTGATAAAGTAGAAATTAATAGATATGCAGTATTTTAACATTAAAGTGCTCTTTGATTTATATGCCAATATATATATATATATATAGCATCTTATACATTCAATTATTTCTAAAAGTTGTTTACTTAAAATTTGTACTTTGGGGAAGCCAGGATGGCTCAGTGGGTTAAGCGCTCACTTTGCAGCGCCGGGGACCGAGGATCGAATCCCGGCCCCGGCCTGTGCAGATCCATATGCTGAACTGGGGAGTTCCCCCAGTTCAGTTCTCTCTCTGTCTCTGTGTCTCTCTCACTCCCTCTCTGTCAAAAACAATTAAAAACAAACAAAAAAAAAACCAGTATCAAATCTTTGGGGAAGCCGGGATGGCTCAGTGGGTTAAGTACTCACTTTGCAGCGCCGGGGACCGGGGATCAAGTCCCAGCCTCGGCCCATGCGGAACCATGTGCTGAACTGGGAGCTCTCCCAGTTCATCTCTCTCTGTGTTTCTGTATCTCTCTCTCTCTCTGTCAAAAATAATAAATAAATAAATAAATAAAAATTAAAAAACAAACAAAAAAAATTTGTACTTAGAGACTCTGAGACCCTTAGGATAGGGTTCTTCAAACCTTCAGTGCAAACAGATGGTTGCTATGTAATGCAGATTCCCAGTCTCACACCCAGAGATATCTGAATTCAGTTGAGACATGAAGGAGGCACTAGAATTCTATATATTTTTTCAAATTTCTTGTTTGCTTCTGATCTTGGCACCTGAGAAATTACACTGCAAAAAACAGCCTGGGTCCACAGTATGTCTGTTTATCTGACAAAAATTATTACAACTTGAGAAAACACCTATCTGATAGATGTCCCTTTATGTTGTACCTAATTTTTTCCTGAATTGAGCTGTTTTGTTTTCCTCCAAAAAAACTGAATGGGAAAACATTTTGAAAGGCAAATGGTAGTAATATTTAAAAGTTCTGGAAGATTACAGGTCAGGTTTTCTTTTAAAAGAGATGGAATAGTCCATATTGCTTTTTGAACATGGAAGTTCCCTTTTTGGTCTATTTTCCCACTAAATGCTTTCCTCAAGGATATAGATTTTTTTTTTTTAATTTCCAAGTGCCTAAACACAGAGCTGGGCACTCATTTTGGTTTTGATTTATATGTGAGGCTGTTTTTAAATAATAATTTAAGTCCAGGTGACAGACACAAAGCTCCTTTAATGGAGAAACGTTAGGGTCATACTTAACCTAAGTCTCCTAATATTCTATTCATAAAGGAAACTGATGCCTCATGGTCTCTGAATATATCTGTCCACAATTTGGCTCTTCCTTGGGTTTCCTGTGTGAACCATTGCACTTATCCTCTTTCTGTGCTTTAGTGCCTTGGGCTTTATTATTTTTCAACAAACCATATTATTTCTAGGACAAAAATTAAATATATTGTAACACTGTACTTGCATAAGAGAGTTGAAGTTTTTTTAAGGGCTTTTCATTATTTTGTATTTGCAAAATTTAAACTATATGCTTTTTTCATATATTTTTATGCATGGAAGAGGTTTGATATAATGTGGTTTGCAAATGTTAATCCAGAATATGATAGGGATTAGCATCACAAGGTTAAGACTGGTTTGACTGTTTTATGTTTCAGGCCCATTTAATTGTAGAATACCCTGTTGGGTCACAGGACTGGTACTTTACTTTACAGGCTGAGAATTGATATTATTACTTTACCTACTGTCATACTACTATATATTAGAGTACATACTTCTCCAGAAGACTTTTCCTTATCCATGATTCCCCCATTCTTTATTTTATTGTTTTTGAGAGAGAGAGAGAGAGAGAGATACAGAGACAGAGAGAAAGGGGAGGGCCCAGAACAGTCTCCATAGTTGCGCATCATTGGTTTTTCTACATAGTTTCATTCCACAGGTGGACTTCATTGCACAGGGCAGGAACTGGGCCGGGGTCTTGCCCCGGTGAGAACTGAACTAGGGGCACTCCCCAGTTCAGTATATGGGTCTGCACAGGCCAGGGCCGGGATTCGATCCTCGGTCCTCGAGGCTTCAAAGCGAGCGCTTAACCCGCTGAGCCATTCCGGCTTTCCCTGTGTTTATTTTTATGTAACTTGGCAACCAAGGAGAGTGGACTGGATGGACACTGTTGAGTGAAAATGTGTACTGGGTAGCCATCGCATTTAAAATGACTGAGCAAGTAGAGCAAAGAATCAGCATCAAATTTTGCGTTAGGGGGAAGTGAGATGGCTCAGCAGGTTAAGTGCTCACTTTGTAGCCCCAGGGACTGAGGATCGAATCCTGGCCCCGGTGTACTCATATACTGAACTGGGGTGTGCCCCCAGTTCTGTTCTTGCTGGGGCCTATGCTGGTGGCTCCCAGCCTAATTCCTGCCCTACATAACCCCATGCCCACCTGTGGAGTGAAACTATATGGAAAACTAATGCTGTCAACTATGGAGACTGTTCTGGGCCCTCCCCCTTCTCTGTCTATCTGTCTGTCAAAAAAACAATAAATCTTTAAAAAAAAAATTTTTTTTTGCGTTAGGTTGGAACAATCCTCCACGATAACTTCAGATGATTTGTAAGGCTTTCGAGGATGATGCAATGAGTACTGCACAAATAAGTGGGACAAATGCTTCAAAGATGATTGCCAATCTGCTGAAAGTGACCCATGTTCTGGAAGACCTGCAGCAAGCAGAACACCTGAGAATGTGGAACATGTACGGGCTGCAATCAGCAAAGATCGACAACTGTCAGTGTAAGAACCAGAAGCTGATCTGGGGATTCCAAAAATTATATAAAGTCTGAGATTTTGACGCATGATCTTGGCAGTAAATGTGTCATGGCACAATTTGTTTTGTGGCTTCTGCTGCCAGAGCAGAAGGAATATCATGCTGCAGTTGCTAATGACTTGTGGAAGAGATGCTGGGAGAACTATGTGAGGTCTCAAGGTGCCTACTTTGCAAGGGACTGAGATCATTGTCCTATGTACAATACTTTTTGTATCTTCAGTAAATGCCTCTATTTTTCATATTACATGGCTGAATGCTTTCCAGACAGACCTCATATACTAATTCCTAGTAATGATGTCTGGATCATAACTCACGTTGTGTTCAGGTTATTAAGATTACTTTCCCACTTTCACATTCCCATGGTATAGGAGGCCCACTTCAAAGGTCAAAACACAATATCACAGAACTAGTAGGTGGCAGTGTCATATATAATTCAATCCCAGCTTTTCTGAATTCTCATAGTCCATTTCCTGTTTTTTGTCACCAGATTATAAAATAATACAAGGGAGGAAGATTGCAGACTGTGCTCTACATATCTGCATCACCTTAAATCTGGTCATTTTTATGGTGGTATTTTGAATCATGCATAAATCTGATATACTTAAAATAGCCAATATGCAAAAGTACTAATTTGTTTAACATTAGATATCCACCCTGGCACTGAAAATCTAAGCTAAATTCAGCCAGAAACTCCAAAATAAACTGAATACTACAATAAAGAATTTCATATAAACCTTCAAGTATATTTGTCCCAGGAAGCACTGTTTTCACAAGGATGCAATATTGAGGTAAGTTCATTTTCTACTTTCAGCACCTAGAAAGCAACTAAATATGAATAGTGACCCAAGAGAAAACAAACAACTTTGATGGTGTTTTTAATCCAAAGATAAGTCAGTTCTCTAGTCCTTTAAGGAAACCGAACAAAAATACTTTGAGAGGTTTGTTTGACTTTGAAAAACAATCACTTTTGTGTACTGAAATAAAAATAAAATTTCTTTAAATTTTTGACTTGTTGGTCCCATACTTAATCTAACAATGTGTATTTGCTACTTACAAATAGAAATGTCCTATACTGCTAACAGTAAAGTATCTTTGTAAATCCTATAATAAATCCTAGTTCTCTCTTAATTCTATGTATTAATCTGAGTAACACATATTTTAATTTTTAAGGCAATGGTAAACTTTCCTATAGGTCTTGTGAGATTCCATCTCATGGGGTAAAACCTTATTTCACAAAAAGTAATAATAATGCTTCATTTGTTAGGGATGAAGTAGAGTGAGCAACTAAACTACAAAGCTGCAGAGGTGATGAAATGTTGCCTAAGATGTTCTGGTTATGTTCTCTGCCTTTCCATTAGGCCAGGGTAGCTAGATTGGAAAAGAACTACTATAAAGCCCCAAAATGTTCTAGACCCAATTCCCAGAGCATTTTAGTAGGCTTTAAAGCATTTTAAGAAAGTACTAATTGCCTAGCTATCCTTCAAAACAGCTCCAAAGAAAAAATATTCTGCTTTCTCAACTTTTTTGATGCCCTAAGATTCAAACTTTTTGCTAACCATGGTGAGAGCTTTAGACTAAACAGTACAAACTGCAGTTTTGTTAATACTTTCTCTCAAAGCCAGTTCTTCATGTTAACATTTCCAGTGTCAGGAAGCACAAATAATATTTGTCATTCTTTGCATTACCAAGGAGTTCTTTCGCCATCTTCTGAAGAATAAACGAAAGCTTGACGCGTACGTTTCAGAAGATAAACTGCAGCATGAAGACCCCCTATGTTTACCCAGACGGTATGCACCTTCCGCCATAAATGTCCCATTCCAGATAATGCCTGTGTACACACAAAAGGCATAAAAGTAATTAGCTTCTATGACCTACCTGCTTCTATACCAACCCAGGGGTCTTTGTTGCCAAAAAAACATTGGAGGGAGAAAACAAAACCTACTCAAACTAACTTCCCCAATTCTACTTAAGATCCTAAAGTTGCCACAGACTGAGTGCAGTACAGCACCTTGGTAAAGCATTTCTTGTCCTGGGTAAGTAGCACAGCTCGGCCTGTCCCTGGTCTACAGACACGACTCATCTCCCATAGGCAAGCTGGATAAAGGTTCCAGTTTTTCTTCTTGGAGCCCATCCTATAAAAGAGGGTTGAATGAGTCAAACACTTGCAAAAATAAATTTCTAGAACTATATAAAATGAGAAGTTATTAAAACACTGCAATAAGAAAACCCAGAGGTATGCAAAATAGTTGCCTTTTGGAAGCTAGAGCTTTGCCATTATGTCAATGAGATGAGCTTAAACTGCATAGAATTTTGAATAGGATGAGCTGGTTACAGAACTATAATAGTTACATAAATTGTCCTCTTAAATGAGCCTAATAAGTAGACAAATTATATAAACCAAACTTGATTAGAAATCATTTATACTGAGAAATAGAACCAAGTTTTTCTCAACCTTTCTGTGTGAAGTATACAGTTCAATAATGGACTTGAAAGGGGATGGATCTCCTGTGATGGTTAGGATCAAAATGTAGTTAATACATTCCTGAGTTCTCAGAAGAAAAAAAATGGGTAAACCCATCTTGTTAAAATTCCTAAAGGAAAAACTGCTGACAGTCTGTTAAAAGGAGCTGGGTTTCCAATTTAATAAGCTCAAAGAAAATACAGAAAGATTTAGAAGATAAGTTGGTACAGGGGAAAAATACAACTCACTTTTAAATAAACTAAATCCTACCTTTTTCCAAATGGCATGTCAGTTACAATAATGTCCACAGATCCAGTTCTCAATGGCAGATTACAGACATCCCATTGAATAGCATCTATAGGCAAGCCCCAGGACAGTTTGCTGTGGAGATAGGAAAGATGCTTCAACATATTCTGAAGTATGAAATTTAAAGAAAATTTTTTTATAGACAAACTGGTATAAACTATAAAATGCTACTAAAATATCTGACAATTATCGATAATTAAGAAAAAATTTTTAAGTAGAATGTAGGATGAAAGCATAAAGTCATAAAACTTCTATAATGGTAAATGTAAGTGACAAATTTTTTCATTGGTTAAGATTGATTTTCAAAAGATGTCTATATTTGCTTCCATCTACAATTTAAGAATGGATTAAAGGAAAAAACAAGATTGTAACAAAAAACTGCAATAGACAACTGTGAAAAAGGTGCTGAGAATTATGTAACTGATCATGTAAAACATCGATGGAACAGATACACTAGAAACAACCAACACTAAACAGGAAAAACAGATTGTGAGATGACACACGGGAAGACTAAGCTTGGTAAATCTATGTAGTAATAACGAGTCCTAAAGACAGAGATGTAAAATTAGCAAATACAGAGGTACTTATTTTAAGATTAAGAAAGTACACTATTAATAAATAAGGCAAAGAAAAAGATAAAATAGGGAAAGTTGGGATGGCTCAGCGGGTTAAGTGCTCGCTTTGAAGCCCCAGGGGCTGAAGATCGAATCCCGGCCCGGCCCATGCAGACCCACATGCTGAACTGGGGTGTGCCCCCAGCTCAGTTCTTGCCGGGACCTATGTGGGAGGCTCCCAGCCCAGTTCCTGCCCTGCGCAGCCCTGTGCCCACCTGTGGAGTTAAATTATATGGAAAACTAATGCTGTCAACTATGGAGACTGCTCTGGACCCTCCCCCTTCTCACTGTCTCTCTCTGTCAAAAATCAATAAAATAAATCTTAGAAAAAAAGAAAAGAAAAAGAAAAAGATAAAATAGGTGACAAGACAATAAAACATGATTTAAATCCCATAAAGGTAAAGTTACTAGTTTAAGAAATACAACCAACAGTAATGTACAGGCTAAGAATTAATTAAAGGGAAATCAAGGTTATAAACAAATGAAGGGCTATACTATGATATTTGATAAAGAATTAAAGAAAAAGTAAAACGCAGTGAAAGCAATCACTACATAATAGTGGGGAGTACAGGCAGAGAAAAAGAGTATTACAATCACAAGCACAAATAAGCAATAAAACAAGTCAAAAAATACTAAAAATCTAAGATTTACAGAAATAGTACAAGTCAAATAGACAAAAAGTAGAGGTGCAGAAGGTCTGAAAAAAATATTCAGACAATAGAAAATTTGTTTTAAAACGTTCATCAAGTTTCAAAAAAGCTGATCATGTACTAAACCAAGAAACTAAATCAATAAATACGAAATATTCCATTAAATTCATAATAATATAAATTAACATAAAAATAAATTAAAACCTTTCAATTTTCAAAATCTATGTGTTAATAAGATCCCAGGTGATTCATAGGCACATTAAAGTTTAAAAATCATTGTCCTAAACAACTGATAGAGAGACAAGTATACAAGCAACAATGTACAAAGTAACTAAAATAGGGACGCCAGAATAGCTCAACAGGTTGAGTGCTTGCCTTCCAACAGCAAGGTCCGGGGATCAAACCCCGGCCCCGGCCAGTGGAAACCCATATGCTGAACTGCAGTGCAGCTGGTAGCTGCTGGGATGGTGGCAAAGGTTCTTAACTCCCATGCGGGAGGGCCCCCAGTTCAGTACCCGCCCTGTGCAGTCCACATCCACCTGTATGGAATGAAACTATGTCACAACTAATTGATGTACAACTATGGAAACTGCTCTGCATACTCCCCCGCCCCAGCACCCCCGCCCCCCATTCTCTCATCTTCTCTCAAACAATAAAATAAATCTTAAAAAAAAAAAAAAAAAGCAACTAAAATAGACAATTGTCAAAATCTACAGCACATTGTCAATAGAAGTACTTAGCATAAAATTCAGGTCTAATAAAACTTTTATCATTTTAAAGAAGACATTTATAGCATATAACAAGATTTTACATAATAAATTCTTAAACCTCAATGATAAATTGAAATAAAAACAAAAGGCATAGAGCATGAAGCTACAGAATAAATCATGTATGAAACAAAACAAAGCACTGACAAATTAAAGGAGGAAAAAAAGTTAGCAAAGATAAGAGGATGACCTGTATAGAGGCATTAAATAGTATCAGGTATACCATGTAAAAGTAATAAATGAGTATTTGTATAAAATATATATTTTTAAAAACAATTGATATCTACTTACAAATATAAACCTCACACTCAGGGTTATGGAGGCCAATGTTTCTAGATGTTAGTCAACCAGGGGATATAATGATTTTCTGGGCTTTGTATTCAGGATGTGGAGCACATGTCGGACCCAACACAACCACTACCTATACTAATGCCACTCTAATAAAATGAAGGACATCAGTAGAGGGGACCAGAGAAACAATTTCATGATGAGGTCTCTGGTAAGAAATTGTAGTCCAAGTGACACTGCAACCAATTCTTCCCAAAGACAGTTGAGATTCTGAAAGAATGGTAACACACTGGGCACAGATGGTATCTGTCGTCAGATGTAATTTGGAGTAGTGAGCTAGAGCTTAATACTGTAATTGCATACATCTCAGGTGAAAAATTTACACAGGCTGTGAGGCCAATGGCTATGATCTGTAGGATACTCGTATTTAAGCACCCATTCAGATGGCTTTCAGGTAGGTCCCTTGCAATTCTGAGACTTTTCTTTTTTCTTTAAAGATTTATTTATTGTTTTTGACAGAGAGAGAGAGAGAGAGATACAGAGTCAGAGACAGAGAGAAGGGGGAGGGCCCAGAACAGTCTCCATAGTTGTACATCATTGTTTTTTACACATAGTCTCATTCCACAGGTGGGCGGGGCTGCACAGGGCTGGAACTAGGCCGGGCCCAGTGAGAAATGAACTGGGGGCACTCCCCAGTTCAGCATATGGGTTCACACGGGCCGGAGCCGGGATTCGATCCTCGGTCCCTGGGGCTGCAAAGTGAGCGCCTAACCCACTGAGCCATCCCAGCTTCCCCCTGAGACTTTTCAAAGTGTCAAATAATAACAGAAAGGCTAAATAAATTATAGTATTTCTATTGGAATATTAGGCAGTCATTAAAAAAGTTATTAAAGTTTTCAAACATTTATGAAATAAAAATGAATCTATACAATATACTTCTATGTGGGAAAAATATATAAGAAAAACAAAAATGTTGCATTAAGGTGTGGAAATTACAGTTTAAAATATAAATCATTTTTAACCTTAAAATTTAAATGGAGTTTTCAATATATTTATTTTGGTTAAAAGATGTCACAATGCACTGGGGATATTAATCATAAAGTCAATATAAAAAGTGATTATGGAAATCTAAGAGATGCAACAAAATCTTTAAAGTTCTTCTTACTCTTCTTTAATCTGGTTCTTGGTCAGTAAAGATGAGATGTTATTTGCTGCTCTATTTACAGCCAATGGATTATTATCACCAGCAATATGGTAACAGTTAGTCCATTCAGTAGCCCCCTAAAAGACAAAAAGAGTATTTATTAAAACAGAAGTAGCAAAATGCAAAGATGATTAAAGAGAAAATCATTTCAATTGATTTGTCAATAAATAAGACATCCAATCCAATAATCCAATGTTTTTCTAAAGTGGCAAAACACTGCTTGTTGTCAACTTCGTTAATGCCCCTGCTTAAGCCCTCCTGTTTTTTCTCCACTTGTTGAACTCCTAATCATTTTTCAAGACCCAGCTCAAATATCATGCCCTCTGTGGCATAAACTCCCAACTCTCCAAGCTGTCTTTCATTTGATGCCTGCCACCTAAAAGCACTTTGTACATCTCTCTGCCACTACACTTGTTTTCTTTTTAATTATTTCAACACCTGTCTGCCTCAACAAGTCTGGGAACTCAGGTCTGGTATTCTGTTCAACCTCTCACCGAGCAGTGTCTGGCACACAGAAGGTATTACAGACCCTAAATACAAATGTAGTTTGAAAAATTCAACCAAATGTAACTGACCAATCTGTACCATCCTTTTGTAATTATGGGGTTTTATATAATCTGATACATTGGAGTACTTGACAATTTTTCAAATAAAATGTAATCTCTATTGTATAGGCTTTTGAAAAATAACCACTATATCCCTGAAAGGATTTTGTAATTTTAAGTAAAAAACATGGCAACAGAACATTAAATACTAAGCTGTCACATTATTATCTGTAGAATGAGTTGGCATACTACACAAGGTCTGAACAATGTTCTGTGCAGATTAACAGGTTTCTGACATGAAGGCTGAGAAAGTTCTGCCCTGTTTACAGATAAGTAACAAATACTTCTCCCTTTGTAAACAGTAATACACCCTCATTCATGAACACAGTGCTTCACAGCTTTTGCTTTTGCCCAGACACTTGAGGGTTATATATAAGGGATATAGAAGAGACCCTAGAGTTTGATGAAACACTCTCAGGAGATTCCGATTCCCCAACATTCATTTTTTTCTTCTAAACTTACTTAGATTTTCAACCTTTGAAAGAGATGGGTTTGGTAGTACTTCCAAGTTTTAAAAGGAGTATTCCAAATCAAGCATATTTTGGTGAACAAATCTATATATACACCTCGTCAATTCTTTCATAATTTCTTTCATGCTCAGGTTTTTCTATATTGACATCCTCATGTCTATCCCTACAGGGAAATGCCTCAAACTTTTTTCTAATGTTTTTTTGGGAGGGGGTCTTTTCTGGACTCTAGCTCTGCTGGCTGTTTATTTTCTGACATGTAGTGACCTTCCCTGCTATTTCACACATAGACACATCATGATTTAATGTTGAACAAAAATACTCTACTTTGTTTACAAAATTATTCTTGAGTTTTCTCTGTGTGAATCTCTTTAGCCAGAACACACTTCACTAGACTCATCTAGACTACTATGATTTTCCTCTGGGATTTTTAACTCCCAGATAACAGATGCCATTTTCTAATTGCAATCTGGATTATTGTTTCCTTTATGGGTTGCTCTGGACTCACTTGTCTATCCAGCTTCTGCCCAAAGAATCTATGATTATCTCCTACTGGCTTTAGGTGTACTATATGTAAGAACTTACTATGTTTCACAAATTTAAGCCATTATATTGGGAGTGCCCTTTTCTAAATTATTTATAAAAGTATAGATAATAATGATTCAAGGACTCTCCTGTTAAAATGTTCACCACTTAGAAAATGACTTTCCGGGGAAGCCGGTACGGCTCAGTGGGTTAAGTGCTCACTTTGCAGCCCTGGGGACCAAGGATCGAATCCCGGCCCCAGCCCATGTGGACCCAGGTGCTGAGCTGAGGAGTGCCCCAGTTCAGTTCTCACTGGGATGAAGACCCTGGCCCAGTTCCTGCCCTGTGCAGCCCCACTCCCACCTGTGGAATAAAACTATGTGGAAAAACGAATGATGTGCAACTATGGAGACTGCTCTGGGCCCTCCCCCTTCTCTCTGTCTCTGTATCTCTCTCTGTCAAAAACAATAAAAATAAATCTTTAAAAAAGAAAAAGAAAAGAAAATGACTTTCTGTTTCTTGTTTTCTTTAGGTGGTTTGAGTCCTCTCAATGCCATAGTAATTTCGAAAACTACTTAAAAGCGTTTGGTATGTAATCCTGTTAGACTTCCTTAAAAAATTCAAATATTCTTCATAAGTTTTCCCTTTTTATAATTATACTTACTTACTCCCTCCAAGAACCTAAGTAGATTAAGAACAATGATCTCACTTTAAACTGATGAAATGCCTTCCTCCAGTATACACTTTCAATTATTTTTTCCATTCAAGTCTACAGCTAGTCTATTATAGAAAAGGGACTCACCAGTTTGTAATTCTCAGCCTCCTCTGTAATCCACTGAATAAATATCATTTACAATCTATCTAGTCCTTGGCTATTTGTAATAAGTGGTTATATCCTTTATACCAGCAGTGTCCAACCTTTTGGCTTCCCTAGGCCATACTGGAAGAATTATCTTGAGCAACATATAAAATAACACTAACACTAACAATAGCTAATGAGCTAAAAAAAAAAAAAAAAAAAAAAAAGGCTATAAGAGATGCTGGGATACCTCAGCACATTGAGGGCCTGCCTTGCAACCATGAGGTCCGGAGACTGAATCCCAGATCCAGCCCGTGAAAACCCATATGCTGAACTGTGGCACAACTGATGACTGTCGGGATGGCAGCAAAGGTTCTCGCCTCCCATATGGGAGGCCCCTGGTTCTGTTCCCACCCCACGCAGCCCCATCTACCTGTGTAGAATGAAATGGCACAACTAATGAAAAGTCACAACTATGGAGACTGTTGTGGGCCCTCCCTCCTCCTCTCTCTCTTTCGCCTTCTCTTAAACAATAAAAATAAAATCTGGGAAAAGCCGGGACGGCTCAGCGGGTTGAGCGCTCGCTTTGAGGCCACGAGGACCGAGGATCGAATCCCGGCTCCGGTCCAGGCGGACCCACATGCTGAGCTGGGGAGTTCCCACAGTTCGGTTCTCTAGCTGTCTCTGTCTCTGTCTCTCTCTCTATCTGTCAAAAGTAAAATAAAAATAAATATGCACTGAAGATAAAATAATTACTCTCTATAAATATAAAAAAAATAAAAAATAAAAAATAAAATCTTAAAGAAAAAGGTTGCAAAAAAAATCTTACAATGTTTTAAGAATCTGTGTTGGGCCACATTCAAAGCTGTTTTGGGCCGCAGGTTGGACACGCCTGCTT
The DNA here is from genome assembly GCA_004027555.1 of Craseonycteris thonglongyai. NCBI lineage: Eukaryota > Metazoa > Chordata > Mammalia > Chiroptera > Craseonycteridae > Craseonycteris > Craseonycteris thonglongyai. Next base: position 18,452 of record PVKE010006437.1, on the reverse strand, counting down.
TACACAAAAGTTCCAGCTTTACTAAAGTAATTCTTTCAAAACTCTTGGGTCCATTAACCCAACATTTGTGACTTCATTATGTCTAATTTATCCACTGATTCAAAAACATTCTGGATGTATCACTTGCTTATCTCAAAGCTAATGAAAAGTTATTACCTCTATTGGTATTGCCCCTGTTCCACACATTGGATCAACTATTATATCAGTAGGTTGAGGAGCACAGAGCCTAGAGAAAAGAAAACAGCCTATGTGAAGAAACTTCAACCAAGAGCTGAGGCTTCCACAGTGACTATTTCTAAAGCTATATGGTCAAGGACCTGTTATGTTAGCATGAAGGAACACCAATCCATATTCATTTAAAAAATCAATTTGTAATTACATGTTGACTTCCTATCTACTATTAAAAAAACAACACACATACCGGTATAACTAAAAGAACCTGCCCTTTGACTTAAAAATTCCATTCCATTCCATTCCTAATGAAATTTAGCTTCTATATCTTCTTTATGTATGTATGCCTTTAGAAAACACATGTTATTTTGTATATGACATTGTACATTTTAAATGTATTGTCATATTTAAAAACCCTGAAATATGTTTCAAGAAGTCTATTAGGGGAAGCCAGGATGGCTCAGTGGGTTAGGCGCTCACTTTGTAGAGCCGGGGACTGAGGATCAAATCCCGGCCCTGGCCCGTGTGGATCCATATGCCGAACTGGGGAGTTCCCCCAGTTCAGTTCTCTCTCTGTCTCTGTGTCTCTGTATCTCTGTATCTCTCTCTCTCTGTCAGAAACAATAAAATCAATTAATTAATTAAAAAAAGAACAGAAAAAAAAAACATGTATTAATATAAATTTACTGGCAATTAGACATTCAGTATTCCTCTCCTTATGAATTTTAAAGATAATAAACTTACTATAAAATAATTACTTAGAGAATTCAGTACAGTAATTCCTCACTTAGTATCGATAGCTTCTGCAACTTTAAGTGAAACATAATGGAACCAATTTTACCACAGGCTAACTGATAGACAAGAGTAAAGTTTCAACAGAATCATCTCATCAACCTTACAACAGTGTTATCTGAGGACTTGCTATATTTTCCAGGCATGGATTTAACTATCTGTACACATTATCTCATTTTAACCCTATGAGGAAGGTCACTATTATTATTCTCATTTTACAGATAAGCTAATGTAAAACCTGTCCACAGACACAAAGCCAATAGGTGATAATGAGTCAGGATTCGAGACATTACTGTTAGTGGCTTAAATGTTACCTTCTCTATGAAGCATCCCCCATCCTCAGGTCACTAGGTTTCTCTTTCCTTCTTTTGTCCTGCTAATTGTTTTACGGTCTATTATGTATGTATTACATATAAGGTAATTATTTATCTCCCTCAAAAGACTGGGATTCTTGGGGACTAACAATGGATTCTTATTGTAATACTTGTCCAGTGCGACTGCCTGGTCCTGCGCCTCAACACATGGCAACAGAATCCTTGGCAACACTGTTGGTAGTAAGCAATCCTGTATTCCCAGTCATTGCTGTTAGGAGTCTGGGTGAACACTTGACCAAGACTATGTCAATCAGATTCTCTCTTCCAAGAACTAGGAATAAAGAGCTAGAAGCCCTGGGCTGTATGGAGCTGGCCATTTGAAATTGGAAATACATAAATTTAGATAAGGGACAGTGATTTAAACAGATGAGCAGAGACAAGAGCCCATAGACTGTCTAGGTTTAAAAGGTATTTTCCAAGATCTGGTTCATACTCTTCTTGAAATATGGCTTCAGTTCTGATGGATTCCCTAAGATTTCTCAGTATCATTCTGAACAAAACCTCTTCCCACATCATCATCACTTTTTTATCTTAAAGTAGCTTATTCAGGTCTCTAATAGCTACACCCAAAGTAACTCTTCATAACCCTGGCTCCTATACCACAGTACCTGGCAGTAGATGTTTGTTAAATGAATGAAGACCAGGAGCTTTCCTTTATCAGATGGTCCCAGTTTTCTATTACTGTCTTTGAATTGATAAGTTCCAATTGTGTTGAGCTGTGACTCCATGGATGAGCACATAAAAGACTACCAGAACATACGAGACACTCTACATAGCAGGTATTTTGCATATGTTTCTACATTTACTCCTTAGTAATAATCCTTTAAGTCTCATAAGAAACCCATTTTACACTCTGAAAAACAGAAACCTAGAGAGGATAACTTGTTTGAATGGTGGAAAGAAGCACTCAGTAAAAGAGCAAAGGGCAAAGGAGAAAGCAAACTAGGTTTTGCACTTGAAAAGCTGAAAAATTCCAGAGTAATTCCTAGGTTATAGTGAATATAAAATTTAACAATACTGTAAGTAAAAGCTATCTGTGTTCACTAACACATTATACACATTTTTTAAAAGATTTATTTTATTGTTTTTGACAGAGACAGAGGGAGAGACAGAGAGGAGGAGGGCCCAGAGCAGTTTCTATAGTTGTACATCATCAGTTTTCTTCATGGTTTCATTCCACATAGGTGGGAGGGGGCTGCACAGGGTGGGAGCTGGGCTGGGGGCCTCCCATATGGGAGGCACGCCCCCTTGAGCCAAGGGCTGAACCGGGGGGCAAGAACTGAGCTGGGGGCCTCCTGCATGGGAAACACACCCCAGTTTAGTATATGGGTCCGCACAGGCCAAGGGCCAGGGCCAGGATTTGATCCTTGGTCTCCATGGCTGCAAAGCAAGCACTTACCCAGCTGAGCCATCCCAGCTTCCCCTATACACATTTTTTTAAAACTCTGTTTTCATCGTCTTCACTGACAGAAATGAAAAAAAGCAAAATTTGCTGTACTTCCCAACATAAACTATATCCTTTCTAATAAGAAATGTGACAACCCCATTCAAGAGGCAGATGAAAGCTATTATTCCCATTTTAAAATCGAGAAAAATTAAAGAGTAATTTTCAGGATCACAAGGAATCAACACTGGATCTAAGGGAAAAGAAGCCCATCAATGGCTTTTTATTGGGGGAAGCCAGGATTGCTTAGCGGGTTAAGCACTCGCTTTGCAGCCTCAGGGTCCAGGCATCAAGTCAGTCCTGGCCCAGTCTGTGCACACTCATATCCTGAACTGGGGAATGCTTCCCCTGAGGGAGGTCCCCGGCCCAGTTCCTGTCCTGCAAGGCTCCACATCCACCTGTGTGGAATGTAATTATGTCGAAAACTGATGATGTACGGTTGTGGAGACTACTCTAGGCCCTCCCCGTTCTCTGTCTCTCTCTCTCTGTCAAACAATAAAAAACAACAATAACTTTTTATTCTATTCTTTACCCACTGAATTCCAACACAGTAACACAATATACCTCATAAAAAAAGTGTTCTGAAGGGAAACGCCAAACCAATGTGTTACTTTAATCTAGAGATCAAACCCATTCTCTTACCTGAGCATTCCATAGGCAAGAGTAGATCTTAGAGTTGTAGGTCCAAAATGTGTGATATTTCTTCGATGGAGACTCTCTTCTGTCAATGCAATGCCCACAACAATTTCATTATCATGGATATTCAAAAGCACCTATAGTAAAACAAAACAAAATAATTTTGTATTTGAAGATTTATTTTATTGTGTTGAGAGAAGGTGAGAGGGTGAGAGAGAATGAGAGAAAGGGGAGGCGGGCCCAGAGCAGTCTCCATAGTTGTACATCATTAGTTATGACATGGTTTCATTCCACACAGGTGGATGTGGGGCCATGTGGGATGGAAACGGAACTGTGAGATTCCCACATGGGAGGCGAGAACATTCACCACAGGCTCAGCAGTTAGTAGTTGTGCCATAGTTCAGCATATGGGTTTGCATGGGTCAGGGCCAGGATTCAAACCCCAGACCTTGCAGTGGCAAGGCAAGTGATCAACCTGTTGAGCTATCCTGGCATCCCCCAGAATAAAATGGTTTTGTAATTGTTCAAACTGTACTTATTACTAGGATTTTAAAATTCTAGGCTTTATTAAATTTAAAAATTTTATTCTTGGGGAAGCCGGGATGGCTCAGTGGGTTAAGAGCTTACTTTGCAGCCCCGGGGACCGAGGATTGAATCCCGGCCCTGGCCCATGCGGACCCATGTGCTGAACTGGGGAGTGCCCCCAGTTCAGTTCTCACTGGGGTGAGATCCCGGCCCAGTTCCTGCCCTGTGCAGCCCCGAGCCCACCTGTGGCATGAAACTATGTGGAAAAACCAATGATGTGCAACTATAGAGACTGTTCTGGGCCCTCTCCCTTCTCTCTGTCTCTGTATCTCTCTCTCCCTGTCAAAAACAATAAAAATAAATTAAAAAAATTTTGAGGTACACTTTGCATACAGTAAAACACACAAATCTTAAGTGTGTAGTGCAGTGAATCTCTACCTATATATACACTGTAAACTGCCACCTAGGTAAAGAAACAATATTTCTAGCTCACCAGAAGGTTCTCCTTTCCCCTTCTCAGTTATTACCCACCCAAAGTAATCATTAATTTGACCATTACCACATTATTAGTTTTGTCTTTTTTTGAACTTTATGTAAGAAAAAATCATACTGTACGCTACTTTAAAATTTTAACATGTTTTTTAACTTTTTCACTATATTAATAAGTTAGCTATAACCATATTTCCCCTGAGTTTTTAAATTATATTTTGAAGGTCTATGTTTGTTTTTTTTTTAAATTTATTTTTTATTGTTTTTGACAGAGACAGCAAGAAGGGGGAGGGCCCAGAGCAGTCTCCATAGTTGTGTATCATTAGTTTTCAACATAGTTTCATTCCACACAGGTGGGCGGGGTCTGCACAGGGTGAGAACTGGGCCAGGGGCCTCCCACATGGGAGGCACAACCGCAAGAGCTGGGGCCTGAACAGGGGGAGCTTTCCACATGGGAAGCTCGCCCTGGGGAGAACCAAACTGGGGCCACACCCCAGTTCAGCATATGGGTCAGCATGGGCTGGGGCCAGGATTCAATCCTCAGACCAAGGCTACAAGGCATGCGTTTAACCCGCTGAGCAATCCCAGCATCCCCTATGGGTTTTTAAATATATATTTTTCAGAATTTTAACTTTTAACCAACTGTTAATACTATACCACTTTTGTTTTTACTACTTATTATTTTCTTAATATTTTTTAAATTGACTCAATGTCTATGAAATATTCTTTGTCCTAGTTATAGTTTTTCTAACATAATTAAATATAAACTATTCAAATAAAAATATGTTCTCCAATCTTCCACCTAAAATTTCCTCATGATCTTAGCAGGAGCAGCTGACACTTATCTAGCTATACGCAAACCAATGTGCTACACACTTTACATTCATCACCTCACTTTATATTCACATCCTCTGGGCTAGATATTATCCTCCTATTATAGATGAGGAAATTGAGACACAAAGATGTCAGCTGACTTGCCCAAAGTCATACAGCTCATAAATTGGGATTTGAACCCAGGCAGTATGGCTCTAGAATCTGTCCTGAGCCCCATTACTAACTTTTGACATTACTATTCTAGTTAGCCCATTCATTCTCCTAACAGCTGTTATGATGGAAAAAAAAGGGGTGGGTGGGACTGTTCTGACTTGAGAAACAAAAAATTTTATAGAGAGCTTAAGTGACTTGCCCCAGATTCAAGTGTCCCAAAAGCAACAGAAAATGACTTCATGGTAAAACAGCTGCTAAGGGCCTTTTAAGCTCTCAAAGATTTTAAGACTACTTAGTATGGCCCACATGTGAACCACCACCCATGTAGTAGAAGATTGAGACCAAGGAGAGTAAGCATGCTAAAAACAGGTATCTAGGTTTGGGAATCTAGCAGAATTTAAGAAAGAGGAGAGCTGACTCTAAGATGAGTATTAGTAATGATGTCTTGATTTAGGAAGTTGAGGTTTGTTTTAAAAATGTACTCCACTTTTTATTTTAGGAGCAAAATTAATAGTTTCTCTGCCTTTTGGTTAAGATCAAATGTAGAAGCAAAATTCTATAACCAGGACACATAAAAACAAAGTAATTTTTTTAAGTCTGGTTAAATTTTATAATCTGAAAATCTACATAATATTGTAAAAAATACTAGATTAGAAATTAGAGGGGATGCCAGGATGGCTCAGTGGTTGAACACGCGTCTTGCAGCCCCAGGGTCTGAGGATCGAATCCTGGCCTCAGCCCGTGCAGACCCATATGCTGAACTGGGGTATGGCTCCAGTTCTGTTCTCATTGGGGCAAGCCTCCTGTGTGGTAGGCCCTCACTTAGGCTCCCGCCCTGGGCAGGAGCCACCACTGCACCCCTCACCCCCCACCCCTAGGTCCCAGCCCTGTTCCTACCTGTATAATGAAACTATGTAGAACACTGATGACATACAATTATGGAGACAGTTCTGGGCCCTCCCCTTCTGTCTCTCTCTGTCAAAAAAAAATTTTTTTTTAATTAGAAAACTGAACTCTTAGTCTATACTAGGTATTGTACCAAATACTTAAAAAGGTATTATCTCATTTAATCTTCAGGACACATGCTCTATTAACCCTATTTGAAACAGGCTCGGAGAGAATATCTTGTTCAAAGTTAAGAGTTCTGGCATCAAAATCTGGATCTAGAGCTGTCTCCATAGCCTACCCTCTTGTTAGCCACTTCCTATTAGCTCTATGGCCTCAGCTTAACTATACACATACTGGTTAATCTGAAAATTCTACAAATCCATGATAGCCTTCTTGAATTAGTCAGAGCTGTACTTACCTCCACATCAAAGTTGGTCATATCAGCTTTCCACTTAAAATAATCTTGAACAGCACCCCCAAAATCTCTTGCAGCCTCATTTGAGGAAAAGCAATGTTTCTCTCCTGCCCTGTTGCATGTGACTCTAAACTTTAGCACTTCAGGATCAGTTTCTTCTCTTGACTTTTCATCAGTCTCATCTTTGCAGGATGCCACATCATCACCTACTAATGTTGATATTTCTTCTTTAATGGCTGGATTTTCATAATAGTCTAAGATATGTGACTCTAAGGCATTGTTAGTCAACTCTTTTTTAACATCTCTCTCATTTCTTTTGTCTCCTTGTCCATTATTAATCTTCTCTTTACTTGAAGTCTCATTTAGCTTTTTGCGCTTTTTTTTTTTTTTTTTTAAACTGGTGTTAATTTTCCATACTTTTAAAGGGTCTGACCATGGAAGCTTCCCAGCTAATTCTTCAAAATCCTTTAGTACTTCTTCCTATAAGGGACAGAAAATAAAATCCATTCACTCTCATCACTTTAACTGAACAAATAAAAGTTCTACTTTGCCTACAGATGACATTAATTGTTAAGTTTGAGACGGTAAGGGTGTAAAACAAGAGTCAATAAAATAATGGCTGTAACTGAGAAAGTAAAAATCTCACTGAAAATTAAGATATATACAAATTAAACCACTAAAGAATAATGCAAACAGAACAGTAGATCGGAGGTTGGGCTTCAAGATTAAAATGTAAGCAGTAGGAAACTAACAGTGATTACCTCCAGGGAGGGAAAGTAGGTTGATGAAAGACAGGGGAGGGAGGGCAACTTATCTCTCACTGACTGACTTTCTTTTCAATTTTGTGCTACATATACATATTAACTATTTTTTAAGTAATATTTTTAAAAGAAAATAAGAACCTTAAGCAGTTAAACATGAATCTATCCAATTTCTAAATAGTATCTAGAGTCACCTTTTAAATAAATCTGATCATGCCCCTCCCCCTTATAGCTTCCCATTGCATTAAAAAAAAAAAAAAAGTCAAAATTCCTTAAAAAGCCCAACATAATCTGATTCCTGCCTACTTGTACATCACTTTAGAATCATTCCCTCCCTTACTTCCTCTGCTTAGAAGACATTTGGTCTCTTTGCACTGCTGGCTCCCTTCTCCTTATTTAAAAGCAATTTAAAAGGCATATCCTCGGAGAGACCTGCTCTACTTAGTTATCCTCTCAAGTCATCTCTTTGAATTTTATATTCTTTATAGAGTTTAACATTATCTAAAATTACTAGGTTTATATATTGTTCACTCTCAAGGTCCCTCCCAGAAGCTAAGTGCAGAGTGGGAAGGACTTTTTCTGTCTTGTTCACTGCTGTAAGCTACTCACCTAGAACAGGGCCTGGCATACAAAAGGTACTCAACAGAGCTGTTGGATAGTATGTGATGAAATATTAAAACAGGTATATAGAGCTATGCTGTCCAATGCAGCAGCCATTAGCCATTAGCTAATGAAATTTAAATGATTTAAAATTAAAAGCTCAGGGAAACCAGGATGGCTCAGGGGGTTGGGGACCAAGGATCAAATCCTGGCCCTGGCCTATATGGACCAACATGCTGAACTGGGGTGTGCTTCCCATGTGGGAGGCCCCCAGTTCGGTTCTCGCCTCCTGGTTTGAGGAGGTGCGCCTTCCATGTGGGAGGCCCCCAGACCAGTTCCTGCCCTGCGCGGCTCCTGCCCACCTGTGTGGAATGAAACCATGTCAAAACTGATTATGTACAGGGAAGCCGGGATGACTCAGTGGGTTAAGCGCTTACTTTGCAGTGCCAGGGACCCAGGATTGAAACCTGGCCCTGGCCTTGGCCCTTACGGACCCATGTGCTAAACTGGGGAGTGCCCACAGCTCAGCTTTCTCTCTGTCTCTGTATCTCTCTCTCTTTCTCTCTCTCTGTCAAAAACAATAAAAAAAAACCCAAAAAAACTGATGATGTACAACTATGGATACTACTTTGGGCCCTCCCCCTTCTCTCTGTCTCTGTCAAAAACAATAAATCTTTTAAAAAATGTATTAAATTTAAAGCTCAGTTATCAGTCACATTAGCAACATTTCACACACTGATGGCTAGTGGCTATCCCATTGGACAGTATAGACATAGAATAGTTCTATTAGATTTATTTATTTTTGTTTTTGACAAAGAGAGACACAGAGGGAGGGCCCGAGCAGTCTCCATAGTTGTACATCATCAGTTTTTGACATACTTTCATTCCACAGGTGGGCGCAGGGCCACGCAAGGTGGGAACCAGGAAGGGGGCCTCCCACATGGGAAGCGCGTACCTGCAAGCAAGGGGCCTTCGACATAAGAGGCTTGCCTCAGGTAGGAGCCAAACTAGGGAACTCTCACATAGGAAGCTCACCCTGGCTAAAACCGAACTGGGGTGCACCCTCGTTCAGCATATGGGTCCACATGGGCTGGGACTTGATCCTCGGACCCCAGATCTGCAATGTGAGTGCTCAACCCACTGAGCCATCCTGGCTTCCCGAATAGTTCCATTAGAAAGCTCTATTAGGGGAAAGCCGGGACGGCTCAGCGGGTTGAGCGCTCGCTTTGAGGCCATGAGGACCGAGGATCGAATCCCGGCTCCGGCCCAGGCAGGACCCACGTGCTGAACTGGGGAGTTCCCACAGTTCGGTTCTCTAACTGTCTCTGTCTCTGTCTCTCTCTCTATCTGTCAAAAAGTAAAATAGAAATAACTATGCA
>PVKE010006436.1:0-54357 GCA_004027555.1 Craseonycteris thonglongyai | reverse complement strand
TGTGCCTGTTTTTCTGCCAGTACCAAGCTGTTTTGATTACTGAGGCTTTGTAGTACAGATAAAAGTCAGGCAGTGAGATGCCCCCAGCTTTATCCTTTCTTAGGATAGCTTTGGCGATTCGTGGTCTTTTGTGGTTCCATACAAATTTGATGATTATTTTATCTATTTCTTGAAAGAATGACTGTGGGATTTTGATGGGGATGGCATTGAATCTGTATATTGCTTTGGGGAGTATGGCCATTTTAACTATGTTAATTCTTCCAATCCATGAACATGGAATGTTTTTCCATTTCTTTGTGTCCTCTTTAATCCAGGAAATTTTAAAAAGAACACTCACTAAGGCACCTAGAAGCAGCAAGAGCACAGAGAACAATGAACAAAAAGATATAGAGGCCCCACCACAGCACAGTCAAAACCCATCACTCCAGGACCACTTGGTGTCCAGTGTGGGGATTCCCACATTTAGCAGATCAAAGGAGAAAAGTCATATATCAAAGGTGCAGGGATGACATTTGATGAAGTTCAACATCCATATATGATTTTTAAAAATCCCGTAGCAAACGAAAAGCAGAGGGAACTTTAACCTGATACAGGGCATGTAGACTCTCAGTGAACCTCGTGTTTAACAGTGAAATGGGGAAAGTTTTCTTTAAAGCTAGGAGTACACAGGAACATCTGCTGTCACCCTTGTCTGAATGGAGGTCATGCCAACTATCTTAACTGACCCTCAAGCAAGATGGGGGTCTTTCTGTTACAGTGAGAGTGGTCTGGCTCCATGGGCATGCTGATCCTGTCTCTGGCTTTACGGTGCTCAGCCAGCCTGTAGGGTGCCCCATCTTCCCCATGAGTTTGGGCATATGGAAGGGACATGACAAGGCAGAGGGTTGGCAATTTCTGTCTGTGGTACACAGCAAGATGGGGACCTTTGGGGGGATATTATGGAACTATATTCATGACATTAGAGTATGGATGGGTTTCTAAAATGACAGAAGTAACACAGACAGGAGATGATTGAAAATGGATGTGCAATAAAGTTAAGAACTTCTGTTTTTATGGAAAGACACTGTGAAGAGAATGTGAAGGTAGCCATTCCTGGGTTTGGGGGTTGGGATTGGGGAGGGATTCTCATTCTTTCTGCAGGAAATTTGTGCCTAGTATGGTCACTGCAAGGATTGGACAAGGGTCTCCTCTGACCTTCACAGGGAGAGACTGGGAAGCTCCCCAGCACAGGCCTTGCGTCCTTTTTTTTTTTTTTAAGATTTATTTTTTACTGTTTGAGAGAAGGTGAGAAAGAAAGGGAAAGGAGGAGGGCCCAGAGCAGTTCCCATAGTTGTATATCAGGTTGTGTGGGGCTAGAATCGAACTGAGGGCCTCCCACATGGGAGGTGAGAACCTTCACCACCATCATGTGGGTTTGCACAGGCTGGGGCTGGGATTCAACCCCTGGACCTCACTGTTGTAAGGCAAGTGCTCAACACTCTGAGCTATTCTGGCATCCCCCCTCCCTCCCCCCTTCTCTTCCTCCTCTTCCTCCTCTTCCTCCCCCTCCTCCCCCTCCCCTCCCTCTCTTCTCCCTCTCCTCCTCCACCTTCTCCTCCTCCTCCTCCTCCTCTTTTTTTGGTGGGGGTTCTTTTTAGGAGTATTAAAGTTTTAGGTTTTACATTTAGTCTATGATCCATAGTGAGATAATGTTATTATTTGTATATAGTACAAAGTATGGGTCACAGTTATTTTTTTAATTTGCATATGGCTATCTAATTGTACCAATACCATTAGTCAAAAAGATTATTTTTTCTGCACCAAGTTGCCTTTGTACCTTCCTTCATTGAAAAAAAAAAATCTGTTTCCTATATATGTATGATTGTATTTTTGGGACTTTGTATTTTGTTCCTTTGATTTATTTGTGTTGACAACTAACACCCTATTTCCTTGGTTACTGAGCTTAATAAGTCTTGAAATCAGGTAGTGTTAGCCCTCCAGCTTTATTCTTTTTTTTTTTTTTAAGTTGCTTTGACTATTTTATTTTATTTTATGATTATTTTTTCCATCTTCCACTCCTTCCCCTTTGGCAACCATCAACTTGTTCTCTATATCATGGGTCTGTTTTTATTTTTTTATTTTTTTTTTAGATTCCACACATAAGTGGGACATAGTATTTGTCTTTCTTTATCTCACTTAGCATAATATTTCTTAGCATAATACCCTCTGGGTACATCTTGTTGTCTCAAATGGCAAGAATTCATTCTTTTTTATTGCTGAATAATATTCCATTATACATATGAGAGCTGTCCGGAAAGTATCCAGCCATGTAACCATTCTTATAATGTTGACAACGGTGGATTTTTTCCTGGCAGCTCTTGTATGTACTACATTTTCTTTATACATTTACCTGTTGGTGGACATCTACATTGCTTTCGTATTACTATTCATAAGTAGGGTTGCATCTTTTTTTTTTTTTTTTTTTTTTTTTTTTTTTTGGCAGTTGTTTTGAACTTTATTTGAGAAAAATGTAACATAAAGGTATCAAAAAAGCATAGAGGCTGATAGGCGGGGATGGTCAGTGAAGGCTAATGCGGGGTTTGAAGCAGGGCTAAGGCCTTTTACTTGGCTCCAGGCTGCTCAGACTTCCCCGCTTCTGGGCCCCCAAGCTGGGCACGAGGCTCAAAGGTGACCGGGATGGTGATCTCCGCCGACTGGGTGGCTGCCTTTGGTATGGGGGCTTCCACGGAGAGCGTGCCCTCAGGGGACAGGGAGGAGGAGACCAGGGTGGGGTCCACACCAGGGGGCAGCGTGTATCAGTTGAGCATCTTTTCAAATTAGTGTTTTTGCTTTCCTTAGATAAATACCCAGAAGTGGAATTACTAGATCATATGGCAGCTCTATTAATTTTGGGGGGAAATCTTCATACTGTTTTCCATAGTGGCTGCACCAATTTGCAATCCCACAAACAGTGCACAAGGATTCCCTTTTCTCCACATCCTTGCCAACACTTGTTTGTTGATTTATGATGATAGCCATACTGACAGGTATAAAGTGATAGCTCACTGTGACTTTAAATTGCATTTTCCTGATGAAATTAGTGATGTTGAGCATCTTTTCCTGTGTTTGTTGGCCATGTGTAGCTCCTCTTTGGAGAAAGTGTATTCAGGTTCTTTGCCCGTTTTTTAATTGGATTATTCTTTTGGTGTTAAATTGTGTGAGTTCTGTATATATTTTGGATATTAACCCCTTATTAGATATATCATTAGCGAATATCTTCTCCTATTTAGTAGGCTGTCATTTTTGATGATGGTTTCTGTTGCTGTGAAAAAAATTTTTCAGTGTGATGTAGTCCCATTTTTTTTTTCTTTTCTTTCCCTGCTCAAGGAGATATATCAAAAAGCATATTACTAAGAGCAATTTTAAAGAATTTACTGCCTATATTTTCTTTTAAGAGTTTTATTGTTTCAGGCCTAACATTTAAGTCTTTAATCCATTTGAGTTTATTCTTGTATATGGTGTTAAAAAATGGTTTAGTTTTTTTGTTCGTTTGTTTTTGTATCATTTCCAGCACCATTCATTGAATAGATTGTATTTGGGAGGACCCCCCCCCCAAAAGCCTGGAATTATCTTTCTTTGATATGAGAAGGGTTGTGCACTCAGAATTTGTTCTTCCTGGTCAAATGGTCAACCAAAGTTTTTATCTGGAAGTCTTGAAAAGGTGGTGTCACAATTTGTGGAAGAAATGTCCTATGTTGTGGCAAACAGATGACTAGTTCTTCCACCATGACAACACACCTGCCCACATTGCGCTGAGAGATCAGTAGTTTTTGACGCCTACCCCATCCTCCCTAATCACCCAATCTCACCCTGAGTGACTCTTTTTGTTTCCCCAGTTGAAAAAAAGTCCTCAAAGGAAAACATTTTGCCAATGGGGAAGAGGTGAAACAAAAAATGACAGAAGCACTATGAGGCATCAAAATTGATGAGTTCAAAAAACTGTTTTGAGCAGTGGGGAAAAAGTGTCCTGATAGGTATATTGCATCAAATGGAGAGTACTTTGAAGGTGACTGAATTTTAAACATGTAAGAATAACTACACAACTTTTTCATAAATAAAATCTGGTTGTTTGTGGGTCCGTCCCCCTCTTGTATAGTCTTACCTGTTTTGTTGTAGATTAGTTGACTAATCTACATATAAGCATGGGTTTATGTCTGGGCTCTTTATTCTGTTCCATTGATCTATGTGTCTGTTTTTATGACAGTACCCTGCAGTTTTGATTACTATGACCTTTTAGTACCAGGTAGCATGATTCCTCCCATTTTGTTTTTTCTCAAGATTGCTTTGGCTATTCGGGATCTTTAATGGCTCCATATACATTTTAGGATATTGGTTCTGATTTTGAGAAGAATGCCATTGGTATTTTGATAGGGATTGTATTGACTCTGTAGATTGCTCTAAGTAGTATGGACATTTTTACAATATTAATCCTTTCAATCCATGAGCAAGGTATATCCTTCCATTTATTTGTGTCTTCAGTTACTTTCTTCAGTGTTGTATAGTTTTCAGTGTATAGGCCTTTCACCTTTTTGGTTACATTTATTCCAAGGTGTTTTATACTTTCTGATGCAATTGCAAATAGGATTGTTTGCTTAGTTTCTTTTTCTGATCATTCATTATTGGTGTCTAGAAATGCAATAGATTTTTCTGTGTATTGATTCTGTATCTTGCTACTTCACAAAAGTAATTTATTTGAATAGTTTTTGGTGTAGTCTTTAGTGTTTTCTATATATAGTATCACATCATTTGCAAATAATGAGTTTTATTTCTTTTCCAATTTGAATGCCTTTTATTTCTTTGTCTTGTCTGATTGCTGTGGCTGGGACTTCCAGTACCATGTTGAATAGCAGTGGTGAGAGTGGGCATCTTGTCTTGTTACTGATCTTAAAGAAAAAGCTTTCAGATTTTCACCATTGAGTGTGATGTTAGCTGTGGGTTTGTCATATATGACCTTTATTACATTGAGATATGTTCTTCCTGTGCCCACTTTTTTGAGGTTTTATCATAAAAGGATGTTGAATTGTGTCAAATGCTTTTTCTGCATCATTGAGATCATTGTATGGTTTTTAATCCTTTATTTTGTTAATATGATATGTTCTATTAATTGATTTACAGATGTTGAACCATTCTTGTATCCCGGGGGTGAATCCCACTTGATCATGGTGTATAATCCTTTTAATGTATTGTTAAATCCAGTTTGCTAATATTTTGTTGAGAATTTTTGAATCTATGTTAGTCAAGGATATTGGCCAGTAATTCTCATTCATTCTCTCTCTCTCTCTCTCTCTCTCTCTCTCTCTCTCTCACTTTCTCTCTCACTCTCTCTCACTTTGTAGTAGTGTCTTTATCTGGTTTTGGTATCCAGGTAATGCTGGCTTCATAAAGTCAGTGTGAAAGTGTCCCTTCTTCAATTCTTAAAAATAGTTTAAGAAGAATATGTAATAATTCTTTAAATGTTTGGCTGCTTCTTGAGTGAGAGCTGTGTTCCACACTTCTCTGGACATACGAGGGCTGTCCAAAAAGTATCCAGCCATATTACCGTTCTTGTTATATTGACAATGGTCAGATTTTTTTTTTTTTCAGACAGCCCTTGTATATCTTTTGAGAATGTTACAGATCAAAGGGAAGTACCTGAATGTAGTAAAGTACATTTAAATCTCATTGTCATTTCTTCCTGTGAAGTGGGCTCAGTGCTGGGAGAGGAAGCCAGCCTGATGAACCAAGGCAATGGGGGATCCTGCTGCCTTTCAAGGTATTGCTGCCTGTGGGCAGCTTTCCTGGGCTCACCTCTTCTGCAGGATGCCTGTGTAGGCCTGTGTGCTTGTTTGTCTGTATGTCCTGGGCCAGATGTCCACTTGGGGTGGTGGGGGGCAGCAGCTGCATTGAGCAACTAGACAGACTAGATGGGGGTCTGTGCTGTGCCAGGTGGCCTGGGGCACTTTCTCGGCTGCAAGGCATAGCCCCTGAGACAGGCTGAGTGGGCAGAGCTTCCTGCCTAGGCCAGAGTGTAGGGCCAAGAGCCTATGGGACTTACTCTTGCCACCTGCTATATGCTGAATGTGACATTTTGGATAGGTCACACATGCATGGTATAGTATGTGAGAAGCTCACAGGCCATAGGGAGAAGTGTATGAGTCCTCTGCTCCAGGGCACATGAGTCTGGGGTCACCTGTGCACCCACAGACACGCATGCAGCATTGAGGCGAATGGGCCAAGTATGAAATGGAGGGATGGATTGCAGTTATTTAGCCAGTCTCTGGTCTTTTGTACCTAATTTGTGGTCAGTTTAGCTTTCTGCAGTTCACACAGTCAGAAAATATTACAGGGAAGATTCTGGAGATAAACAATCCATAAGTATAAGTATTAAATTGTGTGACATTCTGAGTAGCATGATGAAATCTCATGCTAAATGCTCCCGTTTCACTTGGGACATGACTCATCCCTTTGTTCAGCATTTCTATACTGTAGATGCTCTTAGCCCATTAGTCACTGAATACCCATTTTGGTGATCAGATCGGTTATGGGAGAGAGAGAGAGTATGTCAATCCATATTCACATAACATTTATTATAGTATATGGTGATAATTGTTCTATTTTATTATTAGTTATTATTGTTAGTCTCTTACTGTGCCTAATTGATAAATTAAACTTTATCGTAGAAATGTATAGGAAAAAACACAATATATGTAAGATTTAGTATTATCTGCGGTTTCAGGCATCCACTAGGGGTCTTGCAATGTATCCCCACAGATAAGGGGGAACAACTGTATAATAGTGCTTCCAGTGTTTTTATGTAACAGCATTGCAATGGATAACATATGAGTGACACGTGTGTATGTTTTAAGATAATATTATCCGTAGCCTGTACTTGTAGAAAGAAAATGGGTGAGTGAATTTTTATAGGTACATCAGTCCAGAATTCCAGCCATGGAGGGGCATTTCCTTCTCCTTGTTCTTGACAATAATCTTATCAGACACTTATTTGTGCTTATCTGATAAATGAAAAATAATATCAATGTAGTTTTATCTTGTGTTTCTTAGATCTGGAGCCTCTTGTAAGTTTTAACAGCAGCTATATTTCCTTGCTTTGACCTGTATGTTCATATCCTATGTCCATTGCAGTCAACTCCTTTTGTTTTTGACCCTTAGGAAAAGATATACACACGTACACACACACACACACACACACACACACACACACACGCACATGCACATACACATACATATGAATGAGCACACACTGTGTACACACCCACACATATGCACACATATACCCACAAGCACATAAGCAAAGAAAAGTTAGCCCTTGGTCTAGAGTCCAAGTTGCAATATTTCTCCCAACCTCTTGTCTATGTTGGTTGTTTTTTTTTAACCCTATGCTGCTTTTTCATCATGTAGAGATTCTTATATTTTTAGAGTCAAATTTATTTATTTGTCAAGGTCTTCTGGATTCTGAATCACTCTGAGAAAAGCCTTCTTGATTCTAGGAGTGTTTAATAAACCTCTTGTCTTTCCTCTAGGGCTGCTTGGTTCTTCTCTGTGTTTGCGTTTCTATCTTGGATCCCTGGCCCCTGGCGCTGGAACCTCCACCACCCAGCGCAGGCTTGCCCTGTTCCCTGCCCACTTATCTCACCACCTTATACCTCCACAAGGGTCTGTCCTTAGCACTCCAGGCTGTGAGCCCCCAGGCTGGCTACACGCTGACACTAAAGGAGGTCTGGCACAGGGGCCATTTGGGTATAGGTTTCAGAGAGTTGGGGAGGGCCTGCTTTGGGAGCAAAGCAGTGTGGCTGCAGCAGAGTTCCAACCTCATGTCACCTATAACTGGAAGTATCCCTGCCCTCAGCCTCCATGTGCAGTATAGACCCAGGTGGCCCTGGGTGTGAGGGGACCTCTGTCCTGGACTCATCCCCAGCCTCCATGTGCAGTGTGGATGCAAGCAGCCTGGGTGTGAGGGGAGTCCTGCCCTCAGCCTCCCTGGACTTGGAGGCAGCTTGGCACACCATCTTTCCCATCCCCATTCACACTCACAGCTGCCCCTTCTAGCCTGGCCCCAAGTCCCCCCAGGTTGGCTGTGCCATAGGGGTTCCTTTTGGATGCTGGAATGTTTTGGCACTGCCTGGAGCTTGGTTAATCTCAGAGAATCCAGCCTGGATTGTGCAGGTTGGAGGCTGCAGGGTTTCCGCCGCCTGGCACCCATTCTGGGCACAGCTGTTGACATTCCTGTCTGGGGACAAGTCTCCACCGTGTGAGCTGCCTTTGTGTAGGGAGCATGGCTCTTCTGGCCTCCTGCACGGGGTCTGCAGGCCCCTGCCTGTTCCCTGCCCACCTCAGCAGCTGTTTTTGGGCAGAAGGCCTGGAAGTCCATGAAGCCGCCCATGTCAATCACTGTGTCCCTGTGCCCTTAGGCATGAAGCCCTAACCCTGGGGGTGTTGGCGCAGGTCACTGGCTGGCATGTTTGCCTCCTTCACCCACGCCTCTCTAGCTCAGTATCCCAGCTTGGAGCTCACAGGCACCTTTTCCCTGAAGGCCCTGCTGTCTCTCTGTCCACATCACTGGGCCACCCACTTGGTGCCCTTCCTGTGCCTCAGGGACCTTGGGTTCTATCCCAGCCAGCACCTATGCTGGCCTCCCACAGCACATGGGGGTGGGTGGAATGAGAGTGTGTGGGGGGTAGGTGGCTTCTAGCTCAGAGAATCACTCAGGGTAAGGAGGACTAGCCTCGCAGTGACATCTGCACGGACTGCAGCTGATGGGGACTCCACTGGAGCTCTGCTTGGTGGTACCCTAGGTCTCAGGAGGCAGTGGTAGCCCCTGCTTACCCATAGTTCTCCACTCCACCCCAGGGGCTCACAGTGCCATGCCAGCTCTGAACATATGCAGAGCAGGGCCAAGGGCTGGGCTGGGTCTTCTCGCACCAGAGCGTGGAAGGAGTGGGAGCGGTGTCGCATCCTTGCTCTCGGGCCTGCTTGTGTGGCCTCACAGTCCAGGGTGTGTGTGCAGTGGTGCCTTGCTCCCACCTACCTGCCTGCTCCCCTCCACCTCAGGGCCTTTGACCCTGGTGTCCCCATAGATTCCTTGCCTGCTGCCTCCTGGGTCTCTGGCCCTTGCGAGATGACCTGAGAAGGTGAGGCAGGTGCTGCCCCTTCAGCATCTGGGTGTCAGGCCCCCAGCAAAGTAGATGTCTCTACCCCAGGCAAGGCTCAGGAGAGGCCATACTGGGATATGTATGGGATGGAGGGCAGAGAAGCTTTGAAAGCCAGTAGCCAGGTTCTCCCCAGAAGAGTATCACTGCTGGGGATCTGCTAGAGGTGGGGTCTAGGAGGGCCTACCCACCTCCCTTCCCCTACACAAAGCTGTGGCTCTCAGAGTCAGCCTGGTAGCCACTATGCCCCTGAGGAGCCTTTCAAGAGGCAATAGGAGGGGAGATAGGACATGGCATGGGGGGAGGGGGGGCTCCAGTGTCTGGGAACACCTGGTTCTTATGGGTGGGCTGGAGTGGGGGGTTTGTTTCTAAAGATGCTTGCTTGGGAACTCAGCCCTCCCCCTGTCCAGGTGAGCATCTGTCCCTTCCTAGGGCTGAGGGTCTGGATGTGGCTAAGTGTGGACATGCCTAGGGTCCAGGTGTGCAGATGTGTATCTGGGGAGGCTGAGGTCAGTGGGTTTGAGCACACAACAGATAGAAGCTCAGTCCCTGGGTAGAGCAGGTGATGGGGGTGGACAGGCAGGTCAGAGGGTAGGCTACTGGTACCTTGGGCCAGGGCCTTGGGTGGAGCTGCAAGAGAAATGGTGCCAGTTTCCCAGTGGCACCCGGGGCCTGGACTGAGAGGCCTTCTGGGAGACCCTGTCAGATCAGGTGGCCATGTGCACAGGCTGTTGGGGGGCAAGGAGTGTGCTAGAAACATCAGAGGGGAGTCCTAGAGCAGTGCTCCTCCAGCTGGGTCAGCAGGCAAGTGGGTGTGCTGTACATACCTGTGCCTCCCTTGTGGTCTGGCCGTCGGCGCCCTCCCCGGGGTGTGTGTGTGGTGGTTCTTCCCCGGGGATGGTGCTCACCCCAGCCTCTCTGCACAGGCTGACTGGCAGCGAGCCCTTGAGCATCCTCCCGCTGACCCTGGAGTCCGAGGTGGCTGCGCAGGCACACTACAAGGCCTGTGACCGGCTGAAGCTGGAGCGGAAGCAGCGGCGTATGTGCCGCCGGGACCCAGGCGTGGCAGAGACGCTGGTGGAAGCGGTCAGCATGAGTGCCCTCGAATGTCAGTACCAGTTTCGCTTCGAGCGCTGGAACTGCACCCTGGAAGGCCGCTATCGGGCTACCCTGCTTAAGCGAGGTGCGCTGTGCTGAAGGTGGGGCAGGGAGCTGGCCCAGGTGCCCAGGTGCATCATTTGTTAAAGGGGTCCCAGGTGAAGGGAGAGGAGCTGGGGGCAGAGGAGAAGATCCAAGAGCTAGCTTCTGTCCCCACCCCTCCTACCTCCCCAGCCCCACCCTTCTGCCCTATGTCCACACATGCCTGAACAGTTGCTGGCAGGACTAGGGGTGTTTGGCAGCTTTAACAGGCCCAGGGCAGCTCTGATGGTTCTTGCCACATGCGAGTGACCAGGGCCCAGTGCTGAGGCACCGGTGGCAGGGGCACAGAGCCTCATCTGCTGTCTCCTTCAGCACACTGTGGCTGCTGGGGACTTTCTCATCTGAGCCTCTCAGTGGCTTCATTTAAAACCTGGGACCTGAGGGTCCCAGGCCATTCTGGTGGGTGGAAGACCCAGATGGATAGGATCTCTTGTCATGGTTCCTCTGGATTCTCTCCCACCCGGGGCATGTAGGAGAGCTGCCTGCCCCCAAATGTACAGTCACCCACCTAAGTATGCCTCCCACCCCCACATTAACACTGGAAAGGTCCTTCCAGATATCAGGGATTCAGGGCTTCATCTGGAATGCTATGGTTCAGCTGCACAGTGACAGAGGGCTGCTGTGGCCGCTGACTGTCCCTACTGTTGTTCCCACAGGCTTCAAGGAGACCGCCTTCCTCTATGCCATCTCCTCTGCTGGCCTGACACACGCACTAGCCAAGGCCTGCAGTGCAGGCCGCATGGAGCGCTGCACCTGTGATGAGGCCCCTGACCTGGAGAACCGGGAGGCCTGGCAGTGGGGTGGCTGCGGGGACAACCTCAAGTACAGCAGCAAGTTCGTCAAGGAGTTCCTGGGCCGGCGGTCGAGCAAGGACTTGCGTGCCCGTGTGGACTTCCACAACAACCTCGTGGGTGTGAAGGCAAGAGGAGTGGGGTGGGGAGTGGGTGTGGGAAGGTGGAGGGGGGGCCCTCTAGAGGGACACTGGGAAGGGGATTTCTGGTGGTGGCTCAGAGAGAGCTGGGGGGGCTGGGAGGAGGGATGGGCCTCGGCCTCAGTGCTTTAGTTCCTGTTATGTGGTGCCATCTAGGGTTCTTGAGTCTTCCTACTTATAAGCCTTACTTGCCAGATAGACAGAGATGCTCGTTGTCATGAGGGTGCCCGTGGTCTCCCATGAAGAAGGAGAACTAGAAGGTATACTTTCTGCTGGAGGAGTTGGGTGGGTCTGGGCTCACCTGCATCTGGCCCTGGGTGGTCAGGGCCGCCAGGAGGATCTCTGTGATGGGCATGATCTATCCAGGAGGATAGCAGACTGGGCTCTGCCTGCCAGACCCAAGGAGCAGGCAGTCCTGTCACCAGGGATGTATGTGGAAGCATTCTGGGGAGTGTGCAGGCCAGGGGTCTGAGGGAAGGCTGGGGTGCAACTGGCTCAAATGTGTGTGGGAGCTTCTGCCTCAGAGATCTCGTCTGTGGCCAGGACTCTATGCTGAGGAAACCCAGTTTAGATGACTCAGGAAAAGGAATGTCTAGGCCCTCTGGCTGGGCCCTTCTGGGGGCTGCTGGCTTGTAAGCATTGCTGGCTCCTGCCACTCTCCACTGTCCTTGTAGCCCCTTGGCTCCTGGAGGGAGTGGTGTGGTGGGCTCCACACCACTGGAGGAGTCAGGCCTGTATCATAGTCCTCACTGTGGATGGCGCACCAGCCCCTTAGTCCCCGAGCTCCCTGGGCCACCACATGCCCCCAGGCTTAGCTTGGGCCTGGGACAGGCAGGGTGCTCTGCTTGCTACAGCACTGCCAGGAATGTGGAGCCCCAGTCTGGAGGATGTAATTAGAGCCAGCCTGCTCTGAGCCTCTTTATTGACAGCTGGAGTTCTGAGTCATGGATGGGAGCTCCCGCTCTCCTTCCACCCTTTGGGGAAGGGTATAGGCAGATTAAGTCCCCCAGGCAAGGCCCTTTTCCTTTGCACTCACCTTTTGTAAGTTATAAATGAAAAGTCAGAATATGAAAAGTGCTCTATTAGCTCCAGACCTGGGTAAGCAGCATTTTAATTAAACTTGTCAGTGATTCTCAGCAGAGTACATTAAATATGACTCTTGTTGCCTGGCCAAAGAACAGCTGTGTTTCTTAGTCCCCTTGGGTGGCCCTTCCTGGGGGCTCAGGGCTGGCTTGGGCCACTGGGGAGGGCTTCCCTGCCCTCCCTCCCCACGTTTCTCCAGTGACCTCCATGTAGGCAGTTCAGCAAGAGGCCCAGTGGGGCAGCTGGCCTGACTTTGTGGCTTTATAGATTGCACCCAAGTGATAGCAGGGGAAGGACTTGGTCTGGGTTGGGTCAGGCGGCACCTGTACATGTAGCACCAGGTCCCGATGCGTAGGCAGGGACGTGGTCAGTTAGTTCAGTCGTAGGCTCCAGTGGCCAGTCCTGCCTACTGGAAGTGCAGTGCTCCAGAGAGCAGACTGCTAGGTCCTGGCTGGTGGGGTGCAGATGCTGGGGCTTGCAGGGGGCGTCCCCAGATGTAGGAAGGAACTTCTGAGTGGCAACAGTGTCTCCACAGGGCCACAAATGCTGTGGTGGTTGCTCTGGAGGCCACACTGCTGACCATGGAACTTCTGTCCTAAGGGATCTGTGGCTTGAAAGGGGGTGGGTGGTGATAGCCTCCTGAGCTGTACCTGGGTCTGAGGGCCATGGAGTTTGATCCTGGGCTGGGTGCTGGTCTCAGCCCCTCTGAGGTCATCCACAGGGTCTGTTCTCTATCCTGCCAGGTGTGGCCCTTATGCTCACCTCCCTCCCTCCCTCATTCCAGGTAATCAAGGCTGGAGTAGAGACCACATGCAAGTGCCATGGCGTGTCAGGCTCCTGCACCGTGCGGACGTGCTGGCGGCAGTTAGCGCCCTTCCACGAGGTGGGCAAGCGCCTAAAGCACAAGTATGAGACAGCGCTTAAGGTGGGCAGTACCACCAACGAGGCTGCTGGTGAAGCTGGTGCCATCTCACCGCCACGGGGCCGGGCCATAGGGACAGGCGGTGACCCACTGCCCCGCACACCGGAGCTCGTGCACCTGGACGACTCTCCTAGCTTCTGCCTGGCTGGCCGCTTTTCTCCTGGCACCGCTGGCCGCAGGTGCCACCGAGAGAAGAACTGTGAGAGCATCTGCTGTGGGCGTGGCCACAACACACAGAGCCGGGTGGTGACGCGGCCTTGCCAGTGCCAGGTGCGCTGGTGCTGCTATGTGGAGTGCAGGCAATGCACCCAGCGTGAGGAGGTCTACACCTGCAAGGGCTAGCGCATGCGGCCATGTGTGCAGTGCCACCTGCAGGCTGAGCCCCAGGCTGAGCGCCCCCAGCACATTTGGGAACCAGGTGGGGGCAGGAGCCCAAGGCGGGCTGGGAGGCTGTCTGTGCCCCTCTCTGTTTCCCCTCAAAGGCCTGGTCTGACCTTTGCATCTCCTCTGCTTGTTTCTCCCTGGGACCCGGCAGCATTGCACTGATGCTTTCCAGGCTGTATTCGTCCCTGAGACTCCAGGTCCTGTGTCACAGTGCCCCTCACCACATGGGCTCCCTCTGAAGAGCACGGGTGCACCTTTGCAACTGCACAGGGCCTCTGTGGCAGCCTGGGGGCTTCCTTGCACCAGCTCTAGGCAGAGTCAAACCACTAGGAGAGGGCTGGCCGGCCACCAGGTGTGGGGGATGCTGCTATCCCCCTCTGACATCTAGCTCTTCTCTTTGGAGTAATACCAGTGACTTTTAAGTTATTTTTATTTAACTAATATATAATTATTTTCTCTATCCCCGCCATGTCCCAGGCTGCAGCTCCTCTGGTCTGGAGGGGGCCCTTCCTCCTCCCCGCCCCGACTTCTTTGCCTAATCTGCTTTGTGTTTGAAACCACTAAGTCAAGAGAGGTGTGCAGTTGTTATTGTAAAGAATTAAGGGGAACTGTGTCTGGACACCTCCCTCAGGGCTTCCAGAAGCCAGGTCCCCAGGTCTAGTCCAGCTGCCCCACAGAGGCCATCCTGGGAAGGGTGCTTGTGGGCACACAGCACTATACTTTGGCCCTGAAATGCAGATTCTGGGGCCAGGGGTGGCAGTGGGTGGCCAGTTCTCTCCCAGGGATGTGCATGGGCAGAGGAGCAAGGCCAGCCCCTTGGAGGGTTCATTTCACAAAGAAGGCACAACTTGCTCTGTGTCACTGTGGGGGAAGTAGGTTGGGGACAGGTGTGGATGGAGAGCGTCTGAGGCTAGGATTTGGTAAACGGAAGGCTGTTCTCCTTGGCCATGATGTTGTCTTTGCAGGAAAGGGGTAGAATGACCTACACTGACATGGTTTGGTTTGAGTGTGTGCACACATGGTGTATCTATGTGTGTATATGTGCATGCATGTGCAGTGTGTGCATGAGTTACACGTGCGAGCATGTGATATGTGTGCATATGCATGCCGGTGTGTGAGCAAATGCACATGTCTGCATACATGGAGTATGCCTATGCATGCATGGGAGAACATACGCATGGTGTGCATGTATGTCCACAGAAGCATGGATCTATATGTAAGCACATGTGTGTTGTGTGTTGTCTGCATGTTATGTGTGCGTATGTGTGTGAGCACAGGTGATGTGTACATGCATGTCTATGAGCATGTGCTCTTGTGTGTGTGTTAGCCTGGTCTATGGGTGGCTGGGGTATGGCCTCCACCCTGTGCCCTTCCTCAGCATGAACAGCAGTGTTGGCTCCAGAGCCTCTGCCCTGGGCCTGTCCTCAGCTGGGTAGCTGTGCTCCAAGGATGGGGGAAGTACAGACGCAGGAACTACTGAGCTAGGGCATTCCTCGGAGTCCTGGGGGAATGGGGGCTCCAGAAACCCCAGGGGACTGTGTTTTTAAAAGAAAACCTATTTATGTTGATGTGGGTCTCATTGTCCCTGTTTTATAGTGTAAATAGTAAAGTTTATTCTTCTGTGGTTCAGAGAACACCCCGTGAATAACTGTGCTGACAGGGCAGTGTGGAGGCCCATCCCTGGAAGGGAGCCAGGTGGGCTCCTTGGTGGTGGGTGATGTGGGCCTGCCCTTCAGTCTCTGTAGGCCTAGCTGGACAGGGTGGGGTTGGGGTGGGGTGCATTCCAGTCATCCCTGTGTGTCCCTTCCTGCTGGGCACATGCTCCCATGACAAGACTGTAGCCAGTCACTACTGGGTCTGGAAAGGTGGCAAGTCAAAGGAAGAACATTTTTTTTTTTTAATCAAATACCACATTTAGCTTTATGCCATAAATATTAAGAAAACTATTTTTTTAAACAAGGCAGACTGAAAATGTTTGCTGTCTGGATTGTTTATATATAAATATATATCAGAATGTCTTGCTACGAGAAGAAGCAACTCCCACTGACAGAGCCTCTCCTTCACGCTTCTCTTCCGTGTTTGAGAGGATCTCCTGAAGAAAACGTGTCTGTAGTGGGGCCAGAGCCCCAGGTTCAACCTCTCTGGGGGCTGCAGGGGCGGGCGGGACCCGGCCACCTGTTCCCCACCAGCCACACAGACGTGGGTTCTGGGCTTGGTTCAACCAAGTCCAGCGGGTGGGGGGAGAGGGGCATTCACACAACCCTTCTCTGTTCAGAATCCCCTGCGAGCCTACCCACTTCTCTACCTCATCTGTATAGCGAGTAGGTGTGTACTCGAGTGACTTGGAGAATGTATTTATTTAATGGCTTTGTGTAACAGAACCAGAAACAATGGAAACACTAAATAAACGTATTTTAAATTATAGCTCATCTCAGTCCTCTGACTTGAGAGTGGTTCTGGTGAACCTGAGGGAGGATGGCCTGGGTGAAGAGGGCCTGGGTAAGGAGGAGAAAAGAGCCTGGGGAGGAGGGCCTGAGGGAGGAGGGCCTGGGGGGAGGAGGTCTGGGGGAGGAAGGCCTGGGGGAGGAGGGCCTGGGGGAGGAAGGCCTGAGGGAAGAGAGCCTTGGGGAGGAGGGCTTGGGTGGGAAGAGCCTGGGGGAGGAGGGCTTGGCTGAGAAGAGCCTGGGGGAGGAGGGCCTGAGAGAGGAGGGCCTGGGGGGAGACAGCCTGACAGAGGAGGGCCTGGGTGGGGGGAGGTCCTGAGGCAAGAGAACCTGTGTGGGGGAGGAGAGCTTGGGGGAGGAGTACCTGAGGGAGGAGGGCCTGGGAAGGAAAGCCTGATGAGGGTCCAGGAGGAGAGTCTGTGGTTGGAGAATTTGAAGGAGGTGGATCTATGGGAGGAGGACTCAGGGAGGAGAGCCTGAGGGAGGAGGTTGAGGCAGGTGGGTCTGGGGAAAAGTTGAGGAGGGCCTGTGAGTGTTTAGGGAGCAAAGTGTCTTTTGCAGACCAAGTACAGTGCGGTCTGACCCAGAGGTATGGTGTGTGGTGTCTCCCTATTCACTCATGGTGAGACCATAGCTCTCAGGTGCACAGACCCCTTCTGAGATCTCTAGTCACTGAGTGGCTACATAGATTCCCTCAATGCCAGCAGCCTCCAGCTTGGCCTCTGTCTCAGCAGATCCTCAAACCATGCTCCCAGGGAGAGCTGTGTGAGCCTCAAGACCCTTGTCTCTACCAGAGTGACTGTTGGCCTCCAGGTCTGGGGGTAGAAGTCTGAGAGCATGGGGTTGTAAATTTAGTTCTGCTCTCCTCTGGAGGCTCCAGGGGAGTGTTCTTCCTGCTTCTCCCAGCTGCTGGTGCTCCTGGCAGCCCTGAGTTTGCTGTTTCTGCTTCCTTCATAATGTCGCTTCTCCTTTGTCCATGTCTTCTCCTCTCTGTCCCTGTGTGGACACATGTTGTGGGACACGTTACCTACATAGACAATCCTGGATACTTCATCTGGAGATCATTAAGTACATCTACAGAGACCCATTTCAACCAAGGTCCCACTGTGAGTCAAGGGGATGTGAATTTGGGGGGACACAGCTTCACCCATGGCAGTCCTGAAGATCTGGGGTGAGGCGTGGGCCCTGTGGGGAGGAGTGAGCTCTTGGCCGGGTGGGGAGGACAAGCACACCTTCTCTGGATCTTTAGGAAACAAGGCTTCGTTTTCTTAGGCAACTCTTCCCTCCTCGCCTCAAGGCCTACCTCCTTTGTGGGGCAGTGGGGAGAGGCCCCCGGGAGGCTGGAGGGGCAGCCCGTCTCCCAGTGTATTGGGAACATGCCTCTGTTGTCTTCTCCCTTCCCCAGGAGTGTTTGGGGGACCTTTGGTCTGCTCTGAGGACCTTCGGCCTGCTCTAAGGACAGCTCTTCCTCCTGCTCCAAGTACTCAGCCTCTTCCAGAAGCAGGTTCATCACACTTCACAGCACTGGGCTCCCTACATGTCCTGTCAGTCCATCTGTGCACCTGCTCTGAGTCTGGGTTGCTCTGGGCACAACCTCCCCCCCTCCACCTTTGGTACTCAGACACCAGAGCCATCCACCCTCCCTGTTGACCTCTGTCTTCCCTTGAACTGTCTGGTGTGTCCTCAGACAGCTGTGACTTGCCCAACAGAACCCCCAGTGGCAGGCCATCTCCTGAGAGGTTACTTCTTTACCACCTTCAGTCCCATGTGAGCCCCCTGGGTTCCCGGAAGAGGAATGTTTGGTTACCCACTTAATCTCTGTGCTCAGGCAGAAGGTTGCACCACCATCTCTCTGACCCATAGACACCACCGTGAAGAGGTTGAGAGGTGCCTCCTGGCACCAGACCCTCTGCCAAGCTGAAGGCCACCAGGCAGCCCTATGAGGGCCTCAGCCGGCCGCTAGGCTCTGTGGGTGAGGGATGGAGGATGGGGGATGGGGGGTGGGCAATAGGCTGGAGGGGCTCTTGAGGCATCCCATCACTTGTGGGACCGGAGGCGCCAGCTCCTCCTCAATGCACGTGTGGAAACCAAGGCCTCCTGGACACTGCTACCGAGGGGTTGTTGAGGGGCTCAGGCCTCTGTGCCTGGTGCAGGGGGTGGGGGGCCTGCAAGCTGCCTGGATGCAGGTGGCAGATGGCTTGAATGGAGCCATTCTTCTAGGCAATGGTAGCCAAAACTATAGCTGAAACCACCCAGTATGGAAGGGCAGGGGCTAGGTTGGGAAGAAGGGGCCTTCAGGGCGTACAGGCTGGACAAGCCACTATGCACTGCCTCCACCAGGGCTTTCTCTCCTCCTGCCTGGGCACACAGCTTTCCTCCTGAAGAGCACTCTCTGGATACGTAGGTGTCCCCTCCATCCTGGGTCCTGGGTATGGTGGAGCTTTCCTGGGCATCTGGCTAGTCTTGTGTGTCTGTGTCTGCATGTGTGTATGTGTGTGAGTATTTGGGGGGGGGGGGGCTGGGTTCATCTATTTGTGCATGTGCATGCATGTGTGCATGGTTGTATGTATGTGTCTGTATGTGTGTATGTGTATGTGTATGTGTATGTGTGTGTGCACGTGCAGCTGTGAGGATGAAGTGCTGGGCTGTTGCTTTCCTTTCTTGCTACCCGCTTGCCTAGTATCTGTGGTCTCCTGCCCTGTCTCTGGCCTGTCTAGCTGAAAAAAGCTCCTGCTAGCCTGGCCCAGTGCCTGAGGCAGGGGGAGGCCTGCCTTGTCCAGCCACTTCTGCCAGGTGGGCAGAGACACCTATAAGGCTGCAAGGTACTTCCTGCCTGCAGGGGAGCAGGCAAGAGGCCCCTAAGAAGTTCCATAGGACAGGCATCAGTCCAGCTTGCTTGCTGGCAAGGCAGCCTGGGGTGAGGAGCCCACAGGGCTTAAAGGCCCAGGCTGGGAGGTTGCTCAGAGCAGATTTCCAAACGATTGTTCTCAGGTACCATTCTCAGGTGAGAAGGCAGTGTAGGCAGCCCAAGATGGACAGACAGGTGGCCAGAAGCAGTTCGAGGCGGGCCCTGCTGGAGTGGTGGCTGGGTGCAGGAGGCCTGAGGTGGCTGGGGATTAGAAGAAGGCACGGTTAAGTAATGTCTCAGACAGGAAGGTATTCAGCTGGATCCCACTTGCCTTTCCAAGCTGACTTCAGAGATGGAGGCTGAGGTGGAAAGGCAGATGGAGAGGAAGAGGGGGAGGCGGAGGGGGAGAAGGGGAAGGTTGGAGGGTGGAAAAAGTGAAGACAGCAGTGGGACAGGCCAGAGCAGGCCTGTGTCACCTCACTGAGAGACCCTGGGGACCCTGAAGGATTGGGATCCTGGAAGGGGTGCTAGCTGGGGGGCCACACACAACAGATGCTCGGGGAACAGCCCTTGAAGGCTGGGAGGAGGCTGCCCAGGAGGGCTGAAAGCCGGGCGGTCCTGCGCAGATCACTGATGGGCACACAGCCCTTACCACTGGCCCTGCTCTGGGGTCCCATACCTTGAGTAGCTTCCCCTCCTCCTGGGAGAGCCCCGTCTGTGGTAGCAGCTCTTGGCTCCTGTGAAGAACACAGGATGAACAGGAAGGTAGTGACAGTACTGTGTGCTAGTGCTCTGGATGTCCCAGCTACTTGAACTGTCCAGTCTCAAACAGCTTCTCAGCTCCACCCCCACTGCCTTCTCCCTCCCCAGCTGCGCTGCCCATGGTCTCTCTCACTGTGCTTCTCTGAGGTGCCTCCCTGCTCACTGCCTGGGGGCTCCTCTCCTGAGATGGGACCCTCTCAGTCTACTGTCCAGCACACAGGCCAGCTGCTGGACAGAGCCAGGACCCCAAGGGATGGGGCTGCATGCCTGGGGCTACCCTGGACACCCCCAGCTCCCAGGCAGAGGGAGACCCCAGTCTGGGGACAAGTGTCCTGGTCTGCCTGACTTACAGGCCTTACTTTCCCCATCTTGGAGGTGAGGCCAACAGTCATGGCTGCTCCCTAACAGCCCTGGATTCTGGTTGGGGCCAAGCCAGGGGTGGATGAAAGGCGGAGCTGGGGGCCCAGGACAGCTTAGTCCCCAGTACTAGCAAACTGTGAGTGGAGTGGAGGAGGGGGTCTAGTGAGTTTCCATGGAAATAAGACCAAACAAATATCCCTTCCCCCCACAATGACCTCATCTGCCCACCAACCTTGTGCTGTGGGGGTTCCTGGCTGGCAGGGGAGCTGAGCATCCGTGTTTGTGTTGGGCCCTGGTCCATGGAAACGCTGGAGCAGGAGCTAAAGAGGCTCCTGTTGTGGTTATTAGCTGGGTAGCCAGCGGCCCTTCCCAGAGCGAGGCAGGGGAGGGGGAGAAGGAAGGAAAAGGGAGAGGAAGAGGAGGAGGCAGGAGGAGGGGGAGGACAGAGGTGGGAGGAGAGGGGAGGGGTAGGGGAGAGGAGGGAAGTGGGGAAAGGCAGAAGAGGGAACATAGGTATGGCTGTGGTTTGATGACAAGGATGCTGGAGTGGGTGGTAGGAGCCCTCTCTGCTAGGCCATGGGGAGGAGACAAGGGATCAGCACAACAGGTGGACAGTCTGCAGGGCCTGCATATGAGGTGCTAGAATGTTGGAACCTGGAGGGACCAGGAACTGGTGTGGGATGAGGTTTGGGGCAAGGCTGCCCGCAGGGCCTCAGTGTGGATTTTTGTCACAGGGGCACTGTGCCCTATTTACCTGATCCTGTGAAGGAGAATTTCTAGCCATCCTACTGCCAGTACCTTGCCAGTCACCTGTGGCTGGGGGCAGGGGACACCTGTGCATCTGCCTACTACAAGGCCAGATTCTGCCCCGATTCATGAATTGTTAACTTAGTCATGTTTGATTTGCGGTCTCTAAAAACACGTCTGTTTTACTCTTTGAGATTGTATCTTCCTAGGAGTTGGGCACTCACTCACGTGACACCTGACAATTGAACATTGAGGAAAAATCTCACTGCGCAGTTGGCTTGGTTTTTTTCTGACCTAGAACCATTGAGGGTATACTGTTTGCCCTTTGGGGCTGCTGAGGGGAGTTCTGGGCAAGGAGGTAGCCGCCCTTGCCCTGCACTGTGTGGGCACTGTGAACTGTCTGCTTTCTGGCCCATGATCCCAGCACATGAGCCTCTGCTTACGCAGTGGTCACATAGGTGATGTCCCAATCCTGCCATTCTGGCTGCAGTCACTATATGCTCTTGTTCTTCAAAGAAAACTCCTCAATGACATTTTCTTTGCTTTTTACTATTGCCAACAACATGGGATTATCCTTTTCAATTCAGAGTTTATACTGCAATGCTGTTGACTATGCTTGGAGTGCTGCTGCTGTTCCAGGTGTGGCTGGGAGACCCCTCCAGGTGGCTCCTCTGTCTTTCTCTCAGTTTGTGAAGACACCCTGGCTTTCTATATTCTAGGGGTTTTAGACAGAAGTAAAATGTGTTCACAGAATCACTCTGGCCACTCTTGAGAGATATACAAAAAGATGACACTGGGAGAAATAGAAATAATTCAGGACACAGAAGAGATTTTAAAATAAAATCATTACAACCACTGGAAATATTTGTGGAGGAGTTACTCAAAACAAGAATAGACTCTATGGGAATGAAAATACAGCAAGTAAAATATAAATAACTTCTCCTTGGCTATCTTGCAGCCATGGAGATCACCTGATAGTTTTGACCAAAGAGATGGGGCAATAAATTCCTGTGCAGAGGCTCCCTTCCTTAATGAAAAGGCAAAGCTTGCTAAGAGAACGCCCAATTTGCTTTTCACCTCTACCCTTCCACCCCTTTTCTGCCTGGAACACAGGCTGTGATGGAGGAGTTGCAGCAGCCATTCTCAAATCATGAGTATGGCAGCCACACATGAGGGATGAAGAGGCAAAATAGAAAAGGCTTGGGTTCCTAGTGACCCCATGAAGCTATCCCCACATTGCCTCCTCTGTTTCTGGGGTGTGCATGTATGTGTGTGCCCACATGTGTTTTAAAACAAATGAGCATCTGTTTACTTAAACTCCCATTGGTTGCGTTTTGTTATCTGCCACCCAGATCACTTCTAACTCATGCACACATGGAACCCAGAGGAGGATGGACATGCATCTGACATTGTCAGTAGTGGGGACAGTAGCCTAAAATGGAGCCACATTTTTCAAGCTCAGTGACATCAGCTTCCAACTTAGAAGTTTGTGCCTCTCCAGGCTTGCATGTAAAACCAGGAGAGAGGCATTTGGGGGCAGGTGAGTTCTTAGAAAGTTCACTTCTGTTACACATTCTTTCTCGTAAATTATTTGAAAAAGCACTGCACAGAGCAATTTGGCGGGTACAGAGAACAAGGCTCAACCTGGAGAGTAGGTAGGAACCTGGGACCTGGAATGGCAGGGGAGAGGTCATCTGGAAGCAGGAGCATAGAACCCTGGGGGGAGGGGATGGGCAGAAGAGGCAACGAGAGGGCTGAGAGTGTGCAGCCCAGGGGCCTTTTCTTTAAAGGTTATGTGTTTGTTTGTTTTTTGACAGAGAGAAGAGGGAGGGCCCAGCACAGTCTCCATAGTTGTACATCATCAGTTTTCGACATGGTTTCATTTCACACAGGTGGGCGGGGGATGTGCAGGGCAGGAACTGGGCTGAGGGCCTTCTGCATGGGAGGCATGCCTCCTCAAGCCAGGGCCAAACTGGGGAGCGAGACTGAACTAGGGGCCTCCCGCGTGGGAAGCACAACCCAGTTCAGTATATGGGTCTGCACGGGCCAGGGCCGGGATTTGATCTTCGGTCCCCGGGTCTGCAAAGCAAGTGCTTAACCTGCTGAGCCATCCTGGCTTCCCTGCCTTTTCTTTAAAGAGTCCTTCATGCGTTCACTCATTCACTCACTCAATTCACCGTACTCACTCAGTCCACAAACACCTGTTGAGCATCTGATACATGCAGATGCTGAAATAAAGAAGGTAAACATTAGAACTAAAACTATCAGCTTAATGGGGGGAATGGTACTTGTGAAAATTTTTGTGAACACATCATAAGAGCACAGGAGAAATCAGAGTGCTGACATTAATTATATCAGGGAGTAAGGGGGACACCGTCTCCAGAGTCCACCCACACAGGCACTCCTGCCAGGGCCTAAGGATACATACCACCTCACAGGAAATGAGGTGTGGCTGCACCCAGAGCCAGCACAGAGCTATGTTTGTACCATTGCTCCCTGGAGGGCAGGACTCACAGCTTTCTACTGGCCACAGCTCAGGCACAGGGTTGCAGGGGCAGAGAGCCAGCTACTGCTGCCTCATCTACCTGGGGCCCCGCCCTGTCCTCAGGGAGCCTGAAGGCTGAGAGGAGGAGATGATAGACATGCCTGGACTGAGATAAGTACCAACACACACTGGTCCAAAAGCACAACCTTGAGGAAAAGGTTGGTGTAGACAAGACTGAACTGCAGCACCACTCAGGTAAACTAAAAGCAAACGGACAGGCAAAGGATAACTCATCGGAGTGCAATCTCAGCATAGAGGCACCCTAGATAGGAGCACAGGAGAGGCTGCTCCCACTACCCATACCCTCTTCTGGGTGAGTGGAGAAAAGAGAGCAAGAGGG
The DNA here is from genome assembly GCA_004027555.1 of Craseonycteris thonglongyai. Classification (NCBI taxonomy): domain Eukaryota; kingdom Metazoa; phylum Chordata; class Mammalia; order Chiroptera; family Craseonycteridae; genus Craseonycteris; species Craseonycteris thonglongyai. The sequence goes on along the minus strand of PVKE010006436.1, from coordinate 30,606 downwards.
AACAACTGGTGGTACAGAAGAGGGCATTCCCTCCCACAGGAGAGAGTGGGGGCCAGGCGCTGGAGGTGAGATGGTGCTGCTAGCTTTCAGGCCCAGGAAACAGATCATGGTAAGGGTGGGCTGGCTGGCTGCCTACCATGGCCATTAGATGAGGGGAGGTTTAGCCCAGTGGGACTGCCAAAGGCAGGGCAGTAGGGGGTCTCCACGGAGGGACTGCGGCAGTGGACATGAAGGGTACAAGGTCAGTGAGAACTGGGGCTGCTGGGGGTGGGCCCAGAGCCTCAGCAGGTGCAGTGTCAGGCATGGCCAGGTGGAGGTGGTACAGAATTGAGAAGAATGAAGGTCCCTGGCAGGGAGCAGGTGTTTGGGGAAGCGCTTCTTCTTCAAAGATGGATCATTCCCTTTCCTTCCTGCCCACCCTCAGAGGTATTCCCTGCAACCTGAATTTGGAGTAGAACCAAGCTGAGGCAAAAGGCAGCTGGAAGGCCTCCACTTTGTGGTACAGCTGCTCTGGGCCATGGCATCTGGTCCTGAACTGAAGCTGGGGGTGGGCTTGTGTGGCAGGGGCTGTGGGCTGGTAAGGGGTGATTCCTGGAGCCCCTCTCTCCTTGGAGCAGACAACCCACATTATCCCCATCACTCTACACTGAACTGCCCTGGAGGGCCAGATAGGTTGGACATGAAGCTCAAGGGACCCTCAGCTGGACCCTGCAGATGCTGCTCCCTGCAAGACGGTGGCAGGTACCCAGACCTCCGGGTTTGGGATGAGGGGTGTGAGGCATAGGTGCTGGGCAAGCTGCTGGTGCAGTTGACTTAGGGCTGTTTGAAGGGAGACTGCAAGTAACTGGGGGAGGGGTGGGAAAGAGGGCTCATGTGAGTGTGTGAGTGTATGCATGTCTGAATATGCATTTGTTGGAGTGTGGGTGTGTGAATGAGTATGCAAGCATGTGTTGGGGTGTGAGTGTGTGTATGAGTGTGTATTAGTGATTTTGTGTGAGTATGTGAGTATGTGTCTGGGTGTGAATGATATGACTGAATATATGAGTGTGTGAATGTGAGTGTGTGCATTTAAGTGAGAATGTGAGTATTGTGAGACTGTGAGTTCGTGAGTGTGAGATATATCAGTGTGTTTAGCTGTGAGTTTGAGAAAATGTGTCTGAGTGTGAGTATGAGTGTGTGTGTGTGAGTGCGTATGTATCTGTGTCTGAGAGTGATATGATTGTGTCTGAGTCTGTGTGAATGTGACTGCATTTAAGTGTGAGAATGTGTGAGTGTGTGAGATGTGTGTGTGTCTGTAAAGGTAAGTGTGAGTTTGAGAGAATGTGTGTGTGTGTATGAGTATGTGAGTATGTGAGAGTGATTGTGTGTGTGTGAGCTGAGCTTGCTGGGAGGGCTGTTGAGCCAGTGCTTCCTATTGGATCACTTGGGTCTGGGAATGGGTGTACCCAGAGCAGGCCCTGGAAGCTTCCGGTATGTGAGCTGGAAAACCACCTTCTCTCTTGGAGTTACCCAGGGGCTGGATGGTGTGGACGACCATGGAAAAAAAATGGGGATCCAGCCCCGCCAGTTCAGGCCTGGCTCTTGGCAGCTAAAGGTCTCTTGCCCAGGGGAGGGGTGGTGGTCCTGCGGAGGTGCCCTCAAGTGACACCTTGACCATTTCTCTGTGTAGCCATGACTGCACTGGACCCACAATCCCAGCTCTGAGGCCTTTGCGCCCCACCCCCCACCTCCTGTGTGTGTCTGAGCTCATTTCAGGTGGGAGGCCCAGAGAGGCCACACAGCAGGTGGGGAAGAGGATGAACTCTGTCCAGGCTGGAACATTGGCCACGTCAATGATGATTGTGTCCGTGGCCAGTGACATTTACGTTGCTCCGGGGGAGAGGCAGTTCCACTCCAGACAGCTTAGCAGGGTCACATGTGATGAACACACAAAACCAGGGTGACAGGGGACTATACTGGCTTCATTATGGGCATCTGGGCTGCATGGTTCTCCCAGCCACCGCCCAGGTCTGATTTCTTCCAAGTATGTGACTTGTCAAGCTGAGGAATGTCTCAGAGCTGAGGCTGGGCTAGATTCCCTTGTCTTCCCCCTGCCCCGCCTCGCAGGGCTGGGAGGGGGCTGGGCTGTGCCTCCACTCCACCTGGCTGAGAGAGGTTGACAGTGCCGGACACACGGTGGTCCTCAATGCATGCTCATATGTGTAGTAGACTCGGAGAAGACAGGCAGGCCCAATGAAAGCTGACCCTTCTGGAGGTGTGATCCCCTGAGTACTCATGTCCTGGACAGTGGGAGGGCAGCTGTGTGAGTGCCCAGCCCTGGCCTGCTCGTGAAGGCAGGGCTCAGTGCAGCTGGAAAGAGCACCCAGGAGGCCTGAGATGCCTGGCCTGCTCTGCACACACTTTGCAGAAATCTTTGGCTACATCTGTTGGCAGTAAGGTGCTTCTGAGGCTGGGTCTATGCCTATGCAGGGCCTGAAGGGACTGTTCATACAACCCACAACCCCCACCCCACCTCCTGCTGTGGGCCTAGTGGTAGGGCCCCCAGAGTAGCAGACCCAGAGAGGGCCCAGCCATGCAGGCCTGGGTCTAGAATGTTGGGAGGGCTGGTCCCAGTCTCACTGAAGGGTCTTGAACAGCTGGGGCTTGGACTGGAGTGAGGACACGCTCCAGGGGCTGCTGGGAATGTAGGGCTGCCGTCAGGCCAGCTGTGTGTCTGCAGAGTCCTGCCCCTCCCCACGCCTGAGGGTGGGAGCCTCCAGGCAGCCACACCAAGGTCATGGCCTGGAAACAGCTTGGCTCCTGGCTCAGCTGGGCATCTGGTCCACCTGTCTGATCACAGCCAGGGTTTGAGAGCAGACCCCAGGGCAGAAATGTGTTCTCCAGACCAGATCCCAGGGCAGGGCTGTATTCCCCAGACCCCAGGTCCAGCTTCAGATTCTCTGAGGCTATCTATCTTCCCAAATCTGCACCTTTCTCAGGTTCAGTCTGAGACCCAGAGGCCCTGGGGAGGTAGAGTGTGAACACGGTCGGCCAGCCCTGTGCTCTCCCCATGTAGTTTGGTTGTCTTGTGCCCACCTTAACCTGGTAAAGCTGTGGGGTTTAGGGAACGCTCCTGTGCTCCTGTGCTCTCTGGGTTTCCATGCCTGGGACAGCATCCCTATCTTGGCACAGGTTGCCACAAAAGGAGACCTGGGGGGGGGGGCGTCCAGAACAGCCCCTCCTGCTTGAGGCCTCTACCTGGGCTGAGAATGACAAGCCCCTGAGAGCCCCCTCAATCCCTTGCTCCCCTCTGAGCTTGCTTTCATCTTATCTCCCTCTAGTGACCACAGCTCTCCTGATCCCCACAGGCTCTGGGAGACCCTTTCCCCTTTAGGTGGGTGGGGTCCCTTCTATGTTGGCCCAAGACCCCCCCATCTCCAGGCAGTCCTATGGGTTCCAGGACAGACATAGCCCTCTGTCCACCTACCTGGCCTTAGACCTCCAGGAGGGTCCTTCTCAATCTCCTCCGTGCATGAGTGGAGCAACTGAGCCGGAGGGGCTGCAGCCAGCATGACCCCCTCCCCATGACAGTGCTCAAGACATAGGGCTCTAGCTTAAGACCAGGGAGGACTTGGCCTTTGGGTCTCATACCCAGGTTGGCCCTAAGCCACACCAGGTGAGGAATGTCAGCAAGGAACACCCAGAGCTGCCCCCTGCAGCATATGCATGTCATGGTGACCGCGGAGCAGAGGTCTAGAACTGATGGAACCTGCTCCAAGACCCTTAGGGCCCTGGTCAGGGTGGTAGCCAGGAAGAGTCAGAGGGGCGTGACTGCAGAGAGCAGGGGGATGCTGGAAGGAAGGGTCCCCAGCTCGGCCCAGAGGCAGCTGGGTGCCCTCAGTGCAGTTGCCATCAGGCCTCTCTGCCCTGAGGGCCCCCTAACATACCATCTCCCTGGGCATTCGCATCTGTGAGCTGGCCCTGCAATCTCTCCCTATCCAGTCTTTGCACAAAGCTGGGGGCTGCCGTTTTCCCCCAGGGTGGCCTCAGGCCCACCCTTGTGCTCTGACGCCAGTGCCCAGTGTCCCCTCCCTGCTTGTGGTCCACACCCCTTCAAGGCCTCTGAACTCTGCCTGGGTCCTGACCCTCGCATGCATTTGGTGAAATACCATAATGCAAGACTCAAGGCTGCTGCTGCCTCCTGCAGGAGCCTTTCTAGACGGCTTGCTCCAGGTCGAAGTGCACCCCTGACCAAGAATGTTCCTGTTCTCAGTAGGGTGGGTTTGTCCATGGAGAAGGGGCCCTTCTAGAGTCAGGGTGGGCTGGCCATGGAGAGCTAGGGGATGGGAGTGCTGGCATTGTGCCAGCTGGCTTGCACATGGAGGGGAGGCCTAATTGGCCCCATTTGCAGACTGAGAAGTAGCTCCAGAGAGGGACAGTGGTATGGGCTGACTGCCTGGACCCAGGGGGTGGGGAGCTGAGTAGCTCACCCACCTTTCTGCACTCCAGTTCCAGGGGCAGGGGTGGGAGGGGGAGTGTTCATGTAAATACTGCGGACTGCCAGATTCTGGCAGGATGAAGTCATCCTCCTCTCACTGAGGAGAGCACAGCTAGAGCCAGCCAGGAGGGTTGCGGGCTGGGGGCAGGATGGGCCCAGGCCCACCCAGAGTGGGGTCTAGCAAGGGAGGCACTGTAGCATCTGGGGTACCAGCAGCAGAACTCGGAGAATCAAACCCCGGAGGCTGCCTATGATGGACACATAAGGGGAGAGAGACCCTGAAGATGGCATCTCTGCCTGCTCCTTGCCAGGCTTCCAGGGCCTGAGAAGGGAGGGCCACTCACCTTGGGGCTGATGCCCTGCAGCCTGCCCCAGGCACGGCCAGGCCCCTGTGTGATTTGGTTCTATTCCAGGAGACTGTAATCCTGGGGGATGGGCCTGCATACTGATAGCACTCCATAACTGCACAGGGATGAGGGAGAGCTAGAGAGAGGGCATCGGTGCTAGGGAGGGGCTAGTGTGGCCACACTACATGTTTCTTACTGCCCAGCTGCCTGGCAGGCCCTCTCGGGTCAGAGGTTTCTGAGCCCATTTTGTAGGAGTGAAAACTGACAGACAACCATGGCAGTGTAGAGAACATGAGACCAGACAACCATGCTCATGCTAGAGCAGCCGTGGTACCAGCTGACTTGAGGAGAGAACGTTCCAGGAGGGGAGATGGTGACTGAGAACCCAGGAGCAAAGGGATAAGTAACTTGAGAAAAATGCCGAGAATAGAGAAAGCTGATCCTCATGTGCAAGACACTTGGGAAAGGGTGGCTGAGGACATGGGGTCACCCAAATGTCTCCATTTATCCACTCAACCATTCATCATCTAGGTTGCTATAAGCCTGACACTGAGCCTTTACTACAGCCAGGCTAGGGACCCCTCAGCCTACAGGGAAGCAATGGCCCTTTTTCTGTCTGAGGCCCACCCCATGTGGGGAGCTGGTGGTTGGTGGTCCTGGCAGAGCTGATATGGAGGATGGTTCCCTGGCTGCTCTGAGAGGTGGGGGCTCCCCGTGGCTGGGGGGACTACAGGGGTCCCTGGGCAGGGTCAGCTGGATACAGAGTCCTGGGCTGACCCCACATCCGAATCCGGGCACAGACCCCTACCCAAGGGCCCTTCTTCCTCTCCGTGCTCTCAGCCCCTCACTCCTGAGCCCAGGAAGGAAGGGATTTCTCACTGTGAGGCAGATAGTTTGGAACCTGTCAGTAGCTGACTGGCTCTCTTTCCCCATGTCTAGCTCAGAACCGAGTCCAGCACCAGGACCCTCTGTCCCCTGAAAAGTGAGATTAGCACCCTGAGGGCATCAGTCATGCCCACCACTGGCAGCACCCCAGTTCTTTGCCTGCTCCAGCCTCGGGCCTCGGCTCTGCATAGCTAGGCTCTGGCCTGCTCCCCTCACTCCTCCCAGGCTTTGGCTCCAACAACTCAGGACCTTAGTTGGTGCTTCAGAGACAGGCCAGGACCCTGTTTCCTGTGCTGTGCCACCCTGGGGCTTGGATGCTGGCTTTCTGTGCAGCTCAAGGGTGGATAAAGTGCATGTTGCCACTAGTGGCTTCTGCCACAGCCACAGGCACCGATGGGTGGCTTTGACAAACTCTTGTCCAGGTGCCCCTCACCTGTTCACCATGGAACACCTCTTCCTCTTAGCCATTTGATGAAGTCCCCAAACAACCCAAATCCAGGCTACCCCACGCTCCCATAGCTCCTACCTGCCAGCTTTGTGTCCCCAAGACCCCCTGGATGGAGACTGGTTCAATCCCCCTCAACACCCACTCTACACTTTTGCTCAGGTGTCACCTCAGGTACATTTTCCTGAACCCGGGCACCAGTCTGAGTCCTGGGTCTGGTCTGACCTGGGTCTTACTGAGAGGCAGCACTATCCCATCTATAACACCTTAGGCCCTGAGGTTTCTAGTAGAGCCCTGTTGGCCAAATATTGGTAGGTGCCTGGGTGAAATTCCGTGGAAGAAGGAAGGCTCTGTGGCCCATTCTGGCTTTTGTCCATATTCCTTTCTTCTGGCCTGAGATACAGATGTGAGATGAGGCAGGCAGCAGCCATCTTTGGAACATGAGGAGAGGGCCAACACTTGCACTGACAGGGCCTTGCCTGGCCCGGCGAGGTTCCCTCCATCCCCTCTAGAGATACTGGACATGTGTTGTTGCCAGGATCCCTGCTATTCAGAGTGTGAGCCACACAGTGGTGTCACCAGGAGCTGGTTCTGACACTCTGGTAGCCAGAATCTGCTGTCTGCCTTTGACAAGGGTCGGGAAGAGGTTGCAGAGAGCACTGTGCTGTGTTTTGCGTTTCCCAGCCTCCAGAGGGCGGGTGCTCTGCTAGAGATCGCTCTATGGGGGGTCTCTGCTGTCCCAAAAAAGCCCTCTGACCTCTGATTGTCAGACATTTCCGCTTCCTTCTAGTTCCACTGTGTGAGGGAGAGTTTAAAACCAAGTTCCAGTGTTCTTTAAAAGCAAAAAGTGGATGTGGCTTGTTAATCCTCAGGAAGGCCAAGTGCTATTCAAAGTAGGAAATGAATGTGAAGGGAACAGATGGAAAGGGTGGTTAGCTCAGGCTGGACATGCTTCCTCTGATTGAGCAGCTCAGACCCCTGGGCAGAGGGTGGACTGGGTGGGGGCATGGATTACACACTCAGTGCTGCTAGGGGTGGCCCTCCCATTTCCTGGGTAAGGACCCTGAGGCCCTGGGGAGTGAGCTAGGCCCAGGACAGGGGCCATGTAGATGAGATTCAGACCCCTGCTCACCCTCCCTGGAGTGTGATGGGGGTTCTTTGAGTATCTGGGACCCCTGAGGCTGCCCCAAAGGCTTAGGGGACCCCCTGGACCCCCAGTGGTCCCCTGGAGGCCTACTCCTTTCTTTTCTTGAAGAGATGATGGGTTGGGACTCTAGGGGACAGGCTGAGTAGGGCAGGGTCTCTGTGTTCCCCAAGAAGGACAGCTGTTTCTACTTGAGCCCTGAAGGGCAGACCCTGTCCTTGTCTCCGCTCTCAGGAACTGCCTAGTCTGCCTGCACACCTCTCCCAGGCTCAGGCTTCAGCCACAGGACCCCAGAACCCCTGGTCCTCAAGCACACACTCTTGAAGTCCCCCACTATCCAGAGCCCTCTTCCTGTTTTGTGAATTCTTATCTGCACTGCTAAGCCCTGACTACACTCCTAGAGCAAGGCCAGATGCTTCCCCAGGCGCTGACAGGACCCTCAATGCTGCTGTCTCCACTGCCCTGCTGTGTGCCTGACTGTGTGCCCTCCAGGGTGGATTGGGGCCCAGCCCCCTGGGGCGTGGCATGGGGATAAGTGAATGAACCATTTAGTAAATGAATGAGGGGCTGAACAGATGGATGCTCAGATAAGGAAACTGAGGCTTGAAGAGGGGAGGGACTGACTTGGGCCACCCAAAGTCTCACCTTAGGCCAAGGACAAGCATGCTGTGACAGTCCTGGGCTAATGACAGCCCAGGCCCTACTCCTGGGGCAAGGCTGGATTGGGGGGTAAGGGGGGCGGGCAGCTAGATGCCAGTGCTTTTGCCCAGTGAGAGTCCTGGTACAGATGGCCAGCCTGGGTGTGCTCAGTGAGAAGGAGCCTAGCTACCTGATCAGGCCCTTGGGGCAGAAATGAGGTCCTTGGATCCAGCTGGATTGTGCACTTCTAGCTGGCCACACCTAGAGATGAGGCTGCCCAGGGCCAGAGACTTGGGTGAGCTCTCCCCACAGGCCCAGTGTGGCCACCTCTACCCATGGAGGCCCTCTCAGGAGGGGTGGCTGAGACAGGAAGCTGAGATCCAGGGTTCGAAGGGCCATTAGTGGGCTTCAAGCTCTGTCTGGGGTGCTGGGAGCCCAATCTACTGCCCAGCTGATGGCCCCTAGAGCCTCTTGAGAGTGGCCATGGCAAGATGGCCAAGTGCACTTGCATTTGGGAGAGGAGAGGCAGGCCAGAGAATTGCCTGTGTCCCCACGTTGTGGTCCATCGGAGGGCAATGGGAACCCTGTGACCCAGCTGGTCACACAGCATAACAAGCCAGCAGGAGGGGTCCACTGGACTGCCATGTAAACATTTCAACACTGGTCACCAGCCAGCCTGGGGTCTCCAAGGCGGCAGGCATACCATGTAGGAGAAGCTGGCTATAGCCTCTGTCCCTGCATCTCCTCCTTTTGCTAGGACTCCCCCTCCCTGGGGCACCCTTGTCCTTCTCCACCGAGCCCCTAGGTCCTTCCCCCTCCAGGGTCCTGGGGCCTCTACAGTGAATGCATCCTGGGTGTGTGTGGGGCTGGTGCAGTCATCCGAGCTCTCGGACCCTCTGCTCATGCCTGTACTCTGGCCCTAGGCTGTGATCCCCAGCCCCACTTGCTGCCATTCTCACACAGAAAAACCCCTCTCGCCCAGCCACGCTCTCCAAAAGCACAGTTTATATTTCTAAGGCTCAGGAGGAAAATGCCCAGATGCTCCAGGAGATAAGTCAGTTCCTTTTGCCTTGTTTTGTGTTCTGTCCTTGCTGTTTTCAGATCTGAGTGTTTGAGAACCGGGGTTTGGGTGCTGGAGAGGCTGGGGCATCCCTGGATAATGTCTGGAGGGGGGGCACTTGGGGTATCCCCTACATACTCCAACTCTGACTTCAGCTCCCAGGCTGGCCCTACCCTGGGGCCCTGTATTGCAGACTCTCCCAGCAACCCCCAAGATGGCCTCTTCAAGGGGAAGTGGTCAGGGGTTTCCTGCAGGAGGAGTTGCTGATTGGCCAGGACCATGCCACCTGGGTTTGAGGTCAATGTGGCTAACGGGAGAGGACCTTGGGGAGCCCCAGATGCCAGACTGGGATGCTCAGGGCTCAGCTTTTTCTGCTCGTAAATGTAACACATGCTCAGTCTGTCAACCAGGAAAGCAAAAAGAAGAAAACTCTGCCCCACTCCTCAGAGGACCTGGCAGGCGACCCCTCCCCTTTCTCAGTTTTCTTCTGTCTCCCTGCAGATTTCTGGAAATCCTGCTCAATCTGCTTTCTGGCAGGTGGGCGCAGCAGCCCAGCCTCGGCATTTCTGTCCAGTCCATCCCTGTGGCCTTCCGGCTCAGGTGCAGGGCTCAGCAGTGCCCGGGGCCTCTCAGAGACCCCTATCACGCCTGTCACCACTATCCAGGGTCCACAGTGGGGCTGCACAATGCCTGATCCATGACCTTGTCCTTCCCAGCAGTAGCACTTGCCCTGCTTGGGGTCTCAGCTGGGACACGTTGGTGGATGGCTGGTCCCCTCTCCATATGGCCACAGGGATTGGAAGGCCCCACAGGACCTGGGCACTTGCCTAGTCCTTGCTTCCTCACAGCACGGTGGGGGATCCAAGTGGAGGCTATGTCCTCCTGGGTGCCTGACCTCAGAGGACATCCCAGCTACCCCTCTGTCCAAGGGATCACAGAGTCTCCCAGCTCTGACCGGAGAGCCCCACTTCCTGTCAGGGAGGTCCACAGTTCTGGCCTGAAATATCTTGGTAGATTTCCTGGAAAATGCAGGGGCCACGTGCGTGCAAGGGCCCCCTGCACCAAGCCAGGAGTGAGCCACCCCCGTTGGCACGGAAGCAGAGATCTACCAGGAGAAATCACCCTCCCCAATCCCATGGCCTTTGCACCTCCATGCCTGCCCTCTCCATCCCTCCCATAGCTGGGACCTTCTGGGCAATTTTGTCCTCTTGGCACTATGCAGGGTCCTGTCTGAGCCAAACACCCAGCATCTTCTCTCTGGGTCTTCATTTTTCCTCCTCAGCATTTATTATACATCTTAATTCCATATTTGTTTGCTGTTAGAACACCCTCTCCCCCCAGCCCCATCCCACATTGGCTGAGGGTTCCAGGCATGTTTGTCACCACCGAGTTCCCAGGACCCTCACAGGCCTGGACAGGATGAGGGATCTGAGGGGCCCACAGTAGCACTGATGGGAGGTTTGGGAGCCTGCACAAGGATCCTTCCCAGGCAGGGGACACCTCACAGACCACTTTTTCTTTCTGATGGGAATGCCTACTTCTGGGGTTGCCCTCCAAGGTGCTCCCACAGCTGCTTCTATGAACCCTGCCCTGGTGCACAGACTCCTGGGCTTTGATCCCCAAGAGGCTCCCACACAAGGCCCCCACATGAGCCCTGATGGGGCCTGTGGTGGGCTGACCCTACCTCCAAGCCCAGCCTTTTTAATGGTCCCTCACATTCAGAGATGCCTCCCTACCCCAGGGCCTCTCATCAGGAAGGAGTAATAGGCACCAGGGTTGGAAGGCACCAGGGCCACATCAGGCCAGGGCCCTCCCAGCTGGAGAGCAAACCCTGGACCCAATCTACCTATAACCAGCCTGAGTAGGAAGGCCCTGCATACTGGGGGCCCCTGGATGGGGCAAGGGGCTGCCTCTCTCGTCCCACCTGCTCCTGTGGGCCACACTCTCCCTTCAAACCGAGCCCTTCCTCTGCGCCCAGAGAGTGAAGCCCTCATGTTCATCACTAACCCAATTTTTGCTGCACTTGGGGGCAGGCAGAGACCTCCTGGTGCCTCCTAGCCACCACCTGCCCTGCCTGCCCCCACCCCCTGCTCACTTGTAGCCTTGCCCAGTCTCAGACATGGGTGTGTCCCTCTGTCCCTCCAGAGCTGAGAACTGGCCCCTGCCCAGTCCAGCAGAGGTCCCGGCTACATTCTCCATCCCAGGTTCCTCATGGCCTCTGTGTGATCAAGGCCAAGTCCCTAACCTGCAGAGGCCCTTGCCGTATATGGGGCCCCAAAGTGGGCAGCACCCCAAATCCAGGACCTCCTGGCCAGCCAGGGCTCAGGGTAGTCACTGGAGGTGCCCAGAGACTGTTTCCGTCTGCAGAGGCTGGAGCCTGGTGGCTCTCCAGCTCGCTCAGGAAGGCTCCAGAGGAGGGGTTCCAACCCACAGGGGAGTAGTGAACCTGTGAGGGAGTGAGTTTGGGCACAGGGACCCGGGCACAAGGGCTAGCCACTCTGTCAACTGCTGTGGCCTTGGATAAAGAGGGCAGATCCTAGCATCTGTAGAGCCAGTGCTGGGGCTGTCTGGTCACCCTATAGACAACACTATGACAGAGCCCAAGACAGGCCTCTGCAGGGCTCTGCACAGACAAGCCACCTCATGACTAAAGGATAAGGACAAGGACATTGTCCCTGTGAAAACACTCCTCCACATGGAGACATGCCTCCATGTAGGGCACCTGTCCATGTGGGGACGCCCTTCATGTGGGGACGCCCTTCATGTGGGGACAGCCTCCACTTGGGGATGTCCCTGGTATGATAGGGATGCTCTTTCATAGCCACAGCTGACTGATAAATCTTCATACTCTGGTGGATGAAGTGGCAGCTGCCCCACTACTCACACTGCCTGCCCTCTCTCCTGTAGCGGAGGTTGTCACTAAGGTATGACAAAGTCCCGGCGATGGCTAGCCTACCTGGGCCCACAGTGGGGGGCCTATGCTGGCTCTCTCAGCTTGGCCTTGGTAGCCTGCCCACGGCACCTCCTGAAGGGTGAAGGGAGATGCGTCAGTGGCCCCTCGTGCTGCAAGCCTGCACAGCCTGTCCAAGCAGCGGGTCTGGAGCTCAGGGGTGTACCTGTACCCACCTGGTGCTGCTTCTCAAAAGGACTTGGTTGGACCCAGCTGCCCAGGCCCCTGTGTGCGCAGTGGCCCAGTGAATCGCCAACATGTGTGTGTTATTTCACCTGCTAGATCCAGCATTCCAGGGCACGGCCAGGAAGGTCATAAAAACGTTGTGGTGACCTATATATTATTTTTATGCCAGTGCATAACACGACGCCTTTGACACATCTCATCATAAATCAGACCTGGGTCCACCGTCCACACATGCGGGGGCTGTCCTTGTCTCTTACATGTGTGCTCAGGCCATGAGGCTGGAGCTTAGCTCCTCTAGCTTGAGCCTGGGGTCCAGCTGCTGGCTGCCTCCCACCCCACTTGCTGGCTGCCTCCCACCCCACTTGCCTCCCACAAAGCTTCCCTGAGTCAGGGTCAGGGAGGGGGCCAGCCGGTAACTGAAACTGAGGGAACGCCCGGGCTCATTTGGCAGCATGTGTGCATGCCTATGTGGGTGTGTGTTCTCCTGGGTGTGTGTGCGTGTGTGAGTTTGTGTATGTGCATGTGTGTGTAAGAGTGTGTGTAATTAAATGTGGCTGTCCACTCCAGGCCAGGCCCTGTAGCCCTGAGTGGGCCAGGACTGGCCTTCTGTACCTACTCCACTTGGACCCAGCCTGCCACCCCTCAGCCCCAGACTTTCCTGTGGGCAGACAGATGGCAGCTCCCCAAAGCTCCCAGGGGACCATATTAAGGCAGGCTCTGCTCACTAGCCCTCCGGGTCTCAGTTTCCCCATTTGCACAGAATGGTTCTGGCATTGGGTGGGCGAGGTGAGGGGGGATTATTATAATATCCTGTTTCTGAATGGGGAACCTAGAAGGGCCACCCAGGAGGGGTAGACTGGAGGGACACACAGCCCCTGAAGACCAGTAGTTTTTGCCCATGGCAGGTTAGGGTCTCAGGCCTTCCTCACCTGTCTCTCAGCTTCAGACTCTGTCCCTGTGGAAACTCCCCTCTATGAGGAGACCCCCCCCTCCATGTGGGGATGCCCTCCATGTGGGGCACCTTCCACTAGGGGATGACCCTGGGATGGCAGGGATGCTCTTTCATAATCACAGCTGACTAATATATCTTCGCACTCTCTAGTGGATGAGGTGGCAGCTGCCCCACTACCCACATCACCTGTCCTCTCTCCTGCAGCAGAGGTTGTCACCAAGGCCAGGATCATGCTTCCCTATGACAAGATCCCGGGGAGTGCAGAGGCCCTGGGTTAGGACAGCTGAGTGCTGTGGGCTCTGCCTGCCCCTGGCACCTTCTCTGGGCTCCCAGGGCCATGACATGCAGTGCCAGTCCTGAGCCCCCATCACAGCAAGTACATCCTCACCCTCCTGCTTCTCAGCCACTGAAGCAGCTGCAATACTTTGCACAGCTTTGCACATCCCCGGGGCCTCACATCACACCTTGGCTGGGATACAGGTAGATGGACACCCCTACAGTCACTTTAGGGGTGATGGTACTGCTGTTCTAGTCATGATGCCTGTGTGCATAGCTCACCTGGGATGGCAGATCATACTCACAGATGCCTGGAAAACCACCCACAGAGGGCTATGGGGGGGATGTGTTCTGGTTGCATGTAAAATAGCCCCAAAGTGAGTGATCGATACAATAATCAATAATTGCTCACTGCCAGTTTTGGGGCCTGACTAGTGGCTCTTGCTGGGGACCTTTTGTGGGCACCTGGGGCTGCATCTGTCCTCTGCAGGGGGGGTGGGGCTTGCTTGTGACTGCTGGGGTTTCAGTGTCCCTCTCATGGGTCTCTTCACATGTTACCTAAGTCCCCATGACACAGCAGGTGTCCCTAGTGCAGGTGGTCCAGGGGGCCTCAGCTGCCCTCACCTCCCTTTGGGAGTCCATTGGCTGCGTGGCCACCCCAGGCTCACAGTAGAAAGAGCCCCCAGGGCAGGAAGGCCAGGAGGCCTGGCTGCTGCTTCCACATGGACAAGGCTGGTAACAGAGTTGCTTAGTGAACACAGCAGGGGGCTGACACCCAGGGGATGCTGAGCAGGATCTGTGGCTCAGGGGCAGGCCAGCTGTGCAAGGGTTTCATCTCTTCCCAGTCCTGACCCTGACCATGACCCCGGTCCATCATACTGCAGAGAAACAGAAGTGGAGGGGCTGAGCCAGGCCCAGGGAAGGGGACCCTGGAGATGCTTCCCTTAGAGAGAGACCCACCTGCCTCGTAGGTTGGGGATCCAGCTGCATCACCAATGTGTCCCATCGCCAGTGGGCTTTTCCATCCTAGGGGCACTGACTTCCATCTGAAGCTCTGGATTAGGATGTCCCTGGAGCAGAGGCCCTGATCGGGCCTGAGAGAGGCTGCAGGGATGGTGGAAGCCTGGGACTGTGGGCCTACTCTCTGATGCTCTGTCTCCTATTCCCTTCAGGAAGGTCCTGTGGTGTCAGAGGTCCTTCCTGAAGATCAACAGGGGAGGGGATGGGAGCCACTATGGGGGCAGTAAGGCAGCTAGGAAGATGTTTCTTTATCATTTAAAAAAATTTTATTTTATTGTTCTTGACAGAGAGAGAGACAGAGAGAGACAGAGAGAGAAGGGAGAGGGCCCAGAGCAGTCTCCATAATTGTACGTCATCAATTTTCAACATGGTTTTGGTCCACACAGGTGGGCGGGGCCTCGCAGGGCGGGAATGGGGCCAGGGCCTTCCGCATGGGAGGCACAACCCCACAAGTCAGGGGCTTAATCGGGGGTCTACCACATGGGAAGCTCGCCCCTGTGAGAACCAAACTGGGGGCCACACCCTAGTCCAGCATATGGGTTTGCACAGGCTGGGACCGGGACCAGGACTTGATCCTTGCAAAGCGAGTGCTCAATCTGCTGAGCTGTCCCAGCTTCCCAGGAAGACATTTCTAGGAAAGCTTAGGTAAGTGTAACTGAGCAGTGGTAAGGGGGATCCGCTGAAGCTGAGTGCCAGGTGAGGCCAGAGTGGGGTGCTTTCTGGGCCCTTGGGATGACAACCTGGAAGCAGTGAGCAGGATGGAGGCAGGGACTCTGAGACCCAGCAGGTAGGCTGGGCCAGATGTCAGGGGCTCAGAGGCTGGCAGGAGGGTAGACACTTCTGGCTGGGGGGCTACAGTTGGGAGGGGCCCTTCCTGAGTGGGGGTCCTTGGAGGGGCTTTTTTGGGCAGGTACTGGCACTCAAGAGAAAGTGGAAAGAGAAGCAGCACCTGACCCAGCTGCTGGGAGCCCCAGAGGGTGGGTCTGCTGATGGGAGTGGCTCTGAGTGGGATGTGGGTGCCCTGGTGCTGAGCACAGCCTCCACCTTCCCAGGCTTCAGGCAGATAGATGTGCAGGGATGGAGGTGCTGGGCTGACAGAAAAGCTAGAGAGGAGGCCCTATCAGTGATGGCAGGATAGGCTCCTGGGGAGACAGGGGCAGGAACTCAGCTGATGACATAGGCCCGCTGCCCATGCCTGACCAGGGTGGGGATGGAAAGCTGGCCCTGCTGGGCCCTCCTGTTCTCTGGGCTGCAAACCTCTAGGCCTGGGGCATCTTGTAGGTGTCTGGCTTGGTGTGGGTGGAGGGGCAGCAGGGATTATGAAACATCAGCTGTAATTCAGGGTAAATGTTTGAGTGCTGAGGCTGAGATAAGGGCCACTCTACACCCCTCCTTCCATTCCCCAAGCCACTCACAGCAGCCAGGCACCCTCACACAGGCCCACACAGGCCCAGCCCATTGGGGACAGAGAGCAGGCCACTGAGCCACTCCAAGGGGACAAAGGATGAACCGCAAACCCTGTACCAGCCCCAGGAGCACCTTGTCCAGGATCCCAGAGAGTGGGCCCTACCCTGCTCTGGGGTCCTGTCCTTTAGCTCTGCCCCAAGTCCCCTTGTGGTCAGCTCTCCTGTCCAGTGGGCTGAGAGCCTCCATGTGCAAGTATCTAGGAGTTTCCAAGGTTGACCCTGAGATCCATCAGGACCCAGAGGTGGGGTGGCAGCTAGCCAGTGGCCTGGCAAAGGGAGCACCTACCCGCCCACAGCACACAGGCAGTTTGAGGACATGGGAGGTGGTGTTGGCCTTTGGCTCCCCTGTGTGTTATTAAAGAGGAAGCAGGAAGAAAGACAAATAAATCAGGCCCCACAGGGACCACACACATGCACAGTGCAGCAGGAGCAGCCTGTACCCAGCAAGCAGGCCCAGATGATATCAGCTCCTGACCCCGACAGGGGGCCCTGGGGAAGAATCAGCGCCCATTGGTCCTGCTCGCCTCAGCCCAAGCCCCCATGCTCGCTGTTCACCTGCTGTCTGGGATTAGGGACGTGGGCCTGGGGTCCTTTGAGGGCAGGCCTTTTCTGGCCCTCACCCCTTCACATAGTTCTGGTTGGAGCCTGTCTGTGTGTTTTGAGCCCCTCACCCCCAAAGGAGGCCTCCACAGAGAATGCCTGCAGCCCTGGGGCATGTCCCAGTGTTGGTGTTGGGGTGGTGCTGACCACCAGCCCTGACCTCTCACCTCCAGATGCCCTAGGCACCCCCTCCCCTGACTTGTCACCTCTAAGTCAGCCTTGAGCATCCCCTCCCTTGACTTCTGCCCTGGGCATCCCTTTGCCTGGAAGTTCAGCTCTCCTTTGTCACTACCTCAGACAGGTTTATAAGATTCTTTCTTTTCTGAGTTTGAGCCCACCCTCAAAGACCCCTGAAGCCCTAGGCCCAGGGTGGGTGCTAGACTCAGCATAGAAGAAGGGCAAAGGGGGGCTACAATCCATTCCTTCCCCACAAAGGGGAGGCTGGGAGCCCCTCTCTGATGCTTACCTACCCTTGCCCCAACCCCTCCCTGGCCATGCACCTGTGGCTTGACAGTGTCCAGGAAGAATGCACCACCTCCATGAGGGAGGGAGGGAGGAGTTAGGCAGAGGCCGGTGGGCAAGCAGGTCCCAAGGCCCTCCCATGGGTGGGCTGGGTGGGCCTCTCTGGCTCCCATCCCAGGGAGTGTCTGCTGGGGGTAAAGAGTAGGCCAGATGGAGAAGAGGTGGGTGGTAACCCAGAGCCCCCACAGGGGCCTGGGGAACAAGACGGGTTGAGAACCTGGAAAAAGCACTCTCACTGTGAGCTATAAGCAGGGCTCCGCCTCCACCAGATGTTCCTGGAAAATGTTTAGGGCCCGACATATGAAATTCCCATCAAACCTTTATTAATGGAGGCATTTGCTGTCAACCCCCATCTGACCCCTCTGGATGCTCCTGGGAAAGCCTGTGCCTGAGGGGCTATCCAGCCCTGCCCTGGGGTCAGCTGGAGGGCGGGCAGCGCAGGACTGCAGCTGGCTGCCTTGAGACCCGGCTGGCTGCACCCCAGGCCACCATGACCAAGCCTAGGCCCTCTGAGAGACCAAGACAGAAACACCACAGTGTCTCTGTGGATTGTAGGCGTGCCGCTTCTCAGACGCAGAGCAGCCAGGGTGGGGCAGGTGGGAGAGGGGCTGCCGGGGCCTGGCTGGGCCTACAGGGCTGCCAGCAGCTGTTTCCAGAGGTTCTGGACTGTGCACAGTGGTGATCTTTTTATAGGGTGGGAGACTCGTAAAGAATCAAGAGCCCCACTTAGGAGCTAAGAGCTGGGCTGATTCCCTGGCCAGGACTCCTGGGGGAGGGGCTATGGGGGAGGTTGGGGAGGGTGTCCTGGGAAGGAGAGACCTGGTGGTGCTTCAGAAACCACCAGGGATCGCCTCTTCTGCAGAACTGAGCCAGTGTGGGTGGGACCCCACAGATCTGGAGCCCCACAGGCCCAGCTCTGGTCCTACACATGCTCCCTGTGGCAGCCACACACCTTTTCCAATCCTTCCTCTGCCAGGTCTGTGTTGGTGGGTCTGTCTCTCCTATTCTGGGAGGGAGAGAGACAGGCACGGAGGGGGATGCTGGGAACCGATGCTGTAATTCCAAATGGAAATACCAACTGCTTTTTAAACAGCTGTATCTACCTGTGTATGTACCTTCTCCAGCCTTGGCCAGGACAGGGGAGATGGTGGAGTGTAAGAACAGCCCCCCACTTGTGGACCCATGGCCCTCTATGGAGATGGAGGGAAGGGACACTGTAGTCTGCTCTGGGGACTGGGCCTGGATCTGTTCAAGGCACTAGCTTCATGGAGAGTTGCACCGGCAGGTGACTGGGGGGTCCTGCATCACTTGGGCCACTGGGGAAGAGGAGTCTGCGGGGGCTCACCTCCCTATGGCCTCAGCAGTGCCTGCCCACTCAGGTGCTGTGGGGGTGTTAGCCTAGTTGGGATTAGGGCTGGGCACTGGGGGATTCAAGGAAGCAGGGCCTTGGATCCTCCCTACCTGGTCAAAGGCAGTTTGCCCCCATCCCAGCCCTGCCTGGGGTCCCAGGGCTCAGTTTTCAGGGAGACCTGGCCATGGATTAGGAAATAGGCTTGACCACAGAGGCCAGAATTCAGCTGACATAGTCTCTCTCTTGAAGCAGTTCTGGGTGGCAGGGTCCCCCTTTCTACCTGCTTCCCTGGGGTGGGGAACTTTATTTACTCTGACCCTTCTAAAGGTTACAGTGGGGCATCAGTTCTTAGCACTGATTAAGTATTGACAATATGCAGCATCCCTAGTATAAGTGAGCCATTGGTGGAGGGGTCTCTGAGGGGGCATTTAAGCTGTCGGCCTCGTTTGTATTGCCACGTGTTGCCCACCAGCAAATGGAGAGAGGCCCCCTGCCTTGGGGTGTGCAGGCATCTTTCCAGACCCCCTGAAAGGAAGGGCAGTAGGACATGGCTGGCAAAAGTACCACTCTGCCCGTAGTTTGCAGAGAACAGATATTAAATTTAAATTCTCTTCTTCCTGGGGATGTTGGCTCCAGGCCCGCCCTGCATACCAACAGCACTCTCTGTCCGTCATCCAAGAGCAGAGAGAGTGCCTGGGAGGAACATGGTAAGAGGGGCTTTCAGCCTGGAGGTGAGGGCTCCCAGAGAGGGGCGAGGAGAGGGTGTGGAAGAAGCTTCAGCAGGTCGGAGGTGATCAGAGCTTGGCAGGGGAGGCCACATCAGCAGGGCAGGTGGGGGCCCACCACCCAATTGTCCTTCCTAGTTCAGAGGGAGAACTGGCTGCGCCCTGGAGCCCTCCTCCTGCCACCCCCACACCTGGCTCCACCATTGCCACGGACCCCAAATGAGCTGCCCCACTACCTTCCACTCAGAAGCCAAAGGCTCTCAGGAGATCTGAATGACATTTGTCTGGAATGATTCTGGGAGGGAACAGCCATGGTGGGATCCCAGGCAGTCAGCAGAACCAAAGGACAACCTGGGACTTGGGGTGGCTGGCCTGTCTCTGTGGTCCTCCTGGTGCCTTACCATGAGGCCCTGACCCTGAAGTTTACTGCACAGCCTTCTCCCTGACCCAGGAGCAGTGGCAGCTGCTGTCCTGGCTGAACCCATGGGCATCCCAGAGGGTCTTCCCAGGCTGTTCTGGGAGGGCTATGCTGGGTCCGTCTGGCCCCATCCCCTCTTGTCCATATGGGCATGGGGTCTCCAGTGAGAACACAACGGCCCCAGGGACTTGCCAGGCCCTCCCCAGTCGGGGCTTAGCCACAGGCCCAGCAGACAGAACTGGGGAGTGGCTGACTGTAGGCACTGGCTCAGAGCGCTGTTTGAGAGCTGTGTATTATGATTCATCTCCCAGGTGAGGAGTAACCTCAGAGGTTAAAATATCTCTTCTGCCCAGATAGGGGTGAGGCTGGGTTAAGGATCCCCTTGGGATCTCCTTACCTGTGAGTTGTGGAAGGCAAGTGGGGCTGTCTCATTCCTCAGGTCTGAAGCCAGGAAGCCCGCTGGGTCTTGGTTGGGGGTAGAGGAGCTTTCTGACATTTGGGATTGGGGGCCTGAGCGTGTCCCTTTGGCACCCCAATGCCACTGTGTGAGGTGCAGAACCCAGGCAAAAGGCAAGGGGCCAGCAGGTGCCACACCGCATCTCCCAATACCCAGGTGCTCTCCACAGGTCCCCACCAGACACATGATCAACTGGGCTCAGAGAAGCCACGTGGTCAGCCTGGGCAATAGTGGAGGTGGGGCTTGAGAGGAAGGGTGAACCCATTAGAAGATGGGTGTCCATGTGCCAGACAAAGGGATAGTGGGGCTGACAGACAGAAGCAGCAGCACGCAGAAAGTTGGGTGTGGTGGCCAAGGTGGGCAGCTGTCCAGGCCCTGAGAATCAGAAACAGGTGGGGCGACCTGTGGAGGCCTTGGAGAGGTGGGACCCCATCGGCCTGCCTGCCCTTCCTACTGCCCCCTGCTAGGCTGTCTAGGCCACAGCTCTGTCCAGACCCTCAGTCCAGCAGGACCCTCGGGCCTCACCTTGCAACCCACCTGTGCTGTCTGTCCTCTGTTTCTGGCTGGTGCAGCTTCATCCTGCTGAGCCTGCTGTCCCTGCCACCTAGTCTGTGTCCCATGTCTGCCAGTCAAGCCCAGGGTAGGGGCTGCCCTCACTGAAGGCTCTACCAGGGGCTGAGGCCTCCACCCATCCGGGAGTCAGGACCTCAGCTGGCAAGTCTAGGGTGGAGTGCAGGAGCCCCTGTCCCCCTCCAGGTGGCCCCCCTATCCTGTAGCCTTAGAGAGGGGAAGGGGGTCCTCCACCTGCATTCCCTCATCCCATCTGCAGCTGGAAGCCCATTCTGGTCATCAAAGGCTTAGACACTATGTGTCCAGCTGCAACTGGACAAACTCCAGGCTACTCCTGCCTGCCCACCTGCACCCTGTGCCACTCTGGCCTGGCCTGAGACCCAGCATGCTCCCAGTGGCCATGACTGAGATGTTGGGAGACTGGGTGAGAAGCACTCAGGCCACAATGTGACTAGGACCCTCAGCTTGTTCAGTAAATCCCAGCAGCACACACAGTTTATCTGGTCCTGCAGCTTGTCCAGCTTCCCTTTCTGAGGTTGGTGTACCCATGAGGACCCAGATCCTGGATTCTGATGTATATGAAGGGAAGATGTGACCTGACGGCACCATCAGGGGCCACAGAGGCCTGGAGAGACCTGTGTCCTCCCCTTTGAGACCTGGGCGGGCCCTCGCCCATGCTGTGCTGCCCTGACCATGTCCTTGACCTCTGACCTTCCCATCACTGAACCTGGGCAGCTTCTGCCTCTCCTGGCCCCTCAAAACAGTACCCAGGGGTGCCAGTCCTACCATGACACCTTCCCCTGCTCCCTTCTGTCTTTGCCTCCTCCCTTCTCCCCCTTCTCCCATGGCTCAGAAGCCCCAGGCCAGGTGGAGCCTCCTGGACAGCTGTCCCCGCCTTGGGGGCTCTTAGCCCAGTTGGATGGGGCGGATGGACAGGCCGTGGCGGCAGAAACTCAGGGCTCATGTGCAGGCAGCAGCCGTTGCAGGGGCAGGGACCCCATGGGCTCATGTTCTGGAGGACCTTCCTGGCCTGGCTGTCATTTAGGAGGGACCCTGAGGGGCCTGAGTGGCTGCGGCTGCCTAGGTGACTCTGGCCTCACTCTGAGGGGGTGACCACATGCCCACCTATGCCAGCTCCCCTGGGGCCCAAACGATGGTAGTGCCCCACTCCTGACCATCTTGGCAGTGTGCCTGGTTTTGTGACTTATCAGCTTTTGCACGCTCTCTAGATTGGCTCCCAGGTGTACTTTTTGGGGGCTAGTTGTTGCTGCTACTGTAGATGGTGTTTTTATTTTACAAAGTATTTTCTAATGGTTTGTTGCTGTGTAAAATCCAAATGATTATATTGCTCTTAAATCCAGCCACCTTGCTAAACTTTAGAAACTCTCTTTCCAAAGGTATGGGGATTTAGGAAAAAACCATTGTACGATATTAACTAGTAGCATTGTTTTGCAGTTAAAAACCTTGGTCTATATGGTACATGCTGTTGAAAATGTGTGGAACGTTATTTCGTGGCTTAAGAGAAGGCTGATCTTTTATGGAGATTTCGAGCACCTGGGGAACTGTGCAAGGGTTGCAGCAGGACTTTCTCTGCGGCTCAGTGAGCTCACATGAGGCCTTTTCTCCATCAGGGCTGATCCTCTCTGCCTGCTGTGAGGTATTCATGTCACTATACCAGTTTTGTTTTGGCCAATATTGGCCTGATGTATATTTTCCCAGGCTCTGGCTTTCACTGTCTCTGCATTCCATCATTTTAAGTGGGTTTTCCGAAAACAGTGTAGAGCCTGGGATTGTGGCTTTTAAAAAAGTTAGCCCACATATTTACTGTGATTATTGATATATTTGCAGTTATGTCTATCATTTTACAATTTTATTTCCATTTGTACCAATTTTTCTGTTACTTTTTTCTACTTTCTTGCCTCATTTTTTTAAATGGAGATTTTGTTTTAATATGCTTTCCCCCAAACTGATATTTCTCTTCATAGCTTGACATTTATATACACTGATTCTATTCTTTCATTGATCCTCCTTGAGCTGTTACCTGCCTATTGAAGTTAGAAAAGACTTAAAGAATATTTGACCACTTCCAAGGCATTAAGAGGACTTTAGAATGTTTTAGCTCTATTGACCCCTTTCCAACTTAATATGGCTGAGTGTTTTTCCTGTCTTTAATTTTATATATAACTTTACACCGCTTCATTTTTTAATTTTTTTTATTTTTTATGGAGAATGTTTGGATTCATCCACACGTTACTGTTCGGTGTGTTCACTGTTCCTTCTCGAATACTGCATGTCCCTCTAGGATTATTTCCTTTTTCCTGGAGCACATACTTGAGAATTCCTTGAAAGTTGGCCCTGGTGTTAAAGACCCTCTATTTCTTTTGTTTGTTTTTCTAATTTATTTTTATTTTTCAATTACATTTGACACACAATATTATATTGGTTTCAGGTGTACAGCATAGTGATGAGACATTTATATAACTTACAAAATCCTTATTCTGATATATTTGGTTCCCATCTGACACCATATATAATTATTACAATGTTATGGACTGTGTGCCCTATGCTGCACTTTACATCCCTGTGACTATTTTGTGACTATGAATTTATACTTGTTGATTTCTTCCCATTTTTTTACCCACCCCTCACCCTCCTTCCCTCACCCCAACAAATCTAGTACCCATCTGATGCCACCCATAGTTACTGCAACATTATTGACTATATTCCCATGTTATTGCCTACATCACCATAACTATTACTTTGTAATCACCAAACTGAACTTCCCAATCTCTTCCCCTTATTTCACCCACTCCCCCAGCACTCCTCCCATCTTTCAACAAACCAAATGTTTTCTATATCTATGAATATGTTTCTGTTCCACTTGTTTATTTTCTTCTTTGGATTCACCTATAAGCAAAGTGTTGCATCTGTCTTCCTCTGACACTCCACTCAGTACAATATCCTCCATGCCCTTTGATTGAGCTTGTAATCCATTTAACTTGAAGGTAATTGTTGATATGTAGCTATTCCTATTTTATTAGTCATAATTTTGCTTCTTTCCCCCCACCTCCCCCCATCTTAAAGTAGATCCTCTAACATTCCTTATATTACTGGTTTGGCTGTGAAGGACTCCTTTAGCTTTTTCTTGTCTGGGAAGCTCTTTATTTGTCTTTTGATTTTGAATGACAGCCTTGCTGGGTAGAGAAATCTTGGTTGCAGGCCTTTGCTTTTCATCACGTTGAATATTTTCTGCCACTTCCTTCTGGCCTGCAAAGTTTTTGTTGAGAACTCAGCTGACAGTCTTATGGGAGCTCCCTTATAAGTTACTAGTTGCCTTTCTCTTGCTGCTTTTAGGATTCTCTCTTGGTCTTTAACCTTGACCATTTTAATTATAATGTGTCTTAGTGTGGCCCTATTTGGGTTTATCTTATTTGGCACTCTTTATGCTTCCTGAGCTTGTATGTCTGTTTCCTTCACCAGGTTAGGGAAGTTTTCAGTCATTATTTCTTCAAATAAGTTCTGAATTCCTTGCTTTCTCTCTTCTCATTCTGGTACTCCTATGATGCTCATGTTGTTATGTTTAATATTGTCCCAGAGGCCCTTAAGTTATCCTCATTTTTTATATTCTTTTTTCTTTTTGCTCTTCTGACTGGATGTTTTCTGCTACCTTGTCTTCCAATTCGCTGATTCAATCTTTGGTCCGTCTAGTCTGCTGGTGACTCCTTCTATTGCATTCTGGACTTCAATTATTGTATTCTTTATTTATGACTGATTCTCTTTTATGGTTTCTATGTCCTTATTTATGTTAACTCTAACCATTCAAATAACCATCATTTTGAGCTCTGTATCTGATAGGTTGCTTGCCTCCATCTTGTTTAGTTCCTCTTCTGGAATTTTCTATTATTTGAGATGTATTTTTTTGTTTCCTCATTTTTGTTTCCTCATTTTGGATGCCCGTCTGTGTTTGTTTCTATGTATTAGGTAGATCTGCTATATCTCCCGGTATTGCTGGATAGCCGTATGTAGCAGGTGTCCTGTGGGGCCTTGGCATCATCTTCCTGGTCACCTGCTCTGGGTGTTCCTGTAGATTCTAGTTTGGTGCCAATGATGTACCTGGAGCTACTCAGCAAAAGTCTCAGAGCACACCAATGCCAGTTGCTGCCCACCTGGGTCCTGGGGACTTAAAATAATTTTCTAAGAAAGATTGCATTGTGTCAGAGCTGGCTGTTCACCAGAAAAAGTGTCTCTGGCATTGGCTGAATTGGGTAGGGTAGGGTTCCAGTGAGTCAACAGGGTGGAGCAATCACCAGATCAATCAAGTTCATATTTGGCCATTTGGGAGTGGTTGCAACACAGGAAAAATGGCACCCATGAGCTGACTACATAGGAGAAAGACCCACCCAGGAAAAATGGTGACTGTCCTCTGGCTCTCACCCCAAAGCCACAAACCTCAGTCTGCCACCATATGCCTTCGTCACCATCCCTTTGCCAGAGCCCAAGGTGAGTACCTGCAAGTGACTGAGTCTGCACAGGCACTTTCAGAGGACATCTGGGCTTCTCTCCCAACTGGGTGGTCAGAGCCCCAACTGTTTCTCACAGCCAGATATTGTGGGGCTCCTCTTCCCAGTACCAGTGCTCTGGGTTGGGGAGCCTGCGATAGTGCTGGGGTCCCTCTCTCCTCTGGGAGGGGAACATCCATGGCTAAGATATCCCTCCTGATTCTCTACCACTACCAGAGGTTTGGTTCCTTTCTTGCCAGTGGGTCAAAGGATGGAAGCATATTCAACTTTAGTATATAATGCTAATCTGTTTTCCAAACCAACAAAACTGATTTAAATATTTCCTGGCTATGCCTAAAAATTTTAGTTGCTCTACACCAGTGGTCGGCAAACTGCGGCTCGAGCCGCAGTTTGCCGACCACTGCTCTACACGGTCAAGTTTTATGAATTAGGTATTGAGTTAGGTATGTAGTTGTATCTAATTATAGTTTTAATTTGCATTTTCCTGACAAATAATGCTGTTGGTTATTTGAGTATTCTTGTATATTAAATGCCCATTCACCCTCCTTATCCATTTTTCTATTGGATTATCTGTCTTACGCTTTGTTTTTGGAATTTTTTTATATTGGTCAGTTTTATGAGTTATAAATATTTTTTTAAATTCTGTGGCTTTCCATTATGTTAATAGTATCTTCTGATAATAGAAAATTTTAATTATACTTTCAAAAATGTTATATTTTCCCTCATGGCTAATTTTTTATGTATATGTATATCCTTTTAAGGAATTACTTGCGTATAATCAGATAATAATGATATTTTACATCACCTTCTAGAAGCTTTGTTTTGTCTTTCACAGTTAGATCTAAACACAGCTGGAATTGACAATGTGGATGGGAGGGGTTGAGTTTCATTATTTTTCCACATAGACATTGATAGTACCCCTTTTCTCCATCACTGTGTAGAGTTAATTTTTCTTGTATCAGGTGTCCACATACAAGATGTGTCTACTTCTAAGCTCTGTCTCATTCCCCTGGCCCATTTGTTTATTCCACACCAATACTTCCTGTCTTAACTCTGTAGCTTTATTATATCCAGTGGAGGAAACCCTTTCACCATGTTCTGTGCCTTTACTTGTGTCTTGGCTACTTGTACCTTTGCACTTCTATATAAATTTAAAAATCAGCTTGTCAACTTACACCCATGATGGAATATTTGTAGTAATATCATTGACTTTATAGTCCAGTTTGGAAAGAACTGACATCTTACACTACTGGGTGTTCTGACTTATGGCCATGACATAGCTCTCTGTTTATTTATTGGTTCTTTCATTTCTCTCACTACTGTTTGTAGCTTTTAGAGTAGAGATCTTGTACATATTTTGCTAGATTTAGTCCGGGGAAGATGATATTTTTATTATGCTGTAAATGGTGACCTGTCTTAGGATGAACTGACTAAATTATTATAGCAGGCTCACGGAGGGAGGGGGTACTCTCAGAAGAAGGGCATGGAGTGAACCATGAAGTAGTGCAGGAGGGAACCAAGCTGGGGTGTGGCCTGTACTGAAGCCCCAGGAAAACTCCTTCAAAAGAGCTGGTGGCAGAGTCATTGCCACTTTAAGGTATAGTGCTGCTGTCCATTTAGTCCATCCTTTTTTTAAAAAATGTTTTTATTTATTTATTTATTTTTAAAGATTTATTTTATTTTTTTTGACAGAGAGAGAGACAGACAGAGACAGAGAGAATGGGGAGGGCCCTCAGCAGTCTCCATAGTTGCACATCAGTAGTCCTCAACATAGTTCCACTCCACACAGGTGGGAGCAGGACCACACACAGGTGGGAGCAGGACCGCGCAGGGCAGGAACTGGGCCAGGAGGCCTCCCGGATGGGAAGCACACCCCTGAAAGCCAGGGGCCTCCCACCTGGGAAGCACACCCAGTTCAGCACATGGGTCCACACGGGCTGTGGTGGGACTCAATCCTCAGATCCCAGGGCTGCAAGACAAGCACTCAACCCACTGAGCGATCCCAGCTTCCCCTACAATCTTTAATAAATAACATACCGGTATGCAAAGTGTCTTTTGCCATGTAAGATAACATTTTCAGTTTCAGATTAGGACATTGACATTTGGGGGGGGGGACATTATAATACCTACCACAGGTTCTCTTCCTGGTATTTAGTCTATCCTTGGTCCCTGACTGAGGTCTGCTCTGCAGGGGCTGCCAGGCACTCCCACTTAGGCAAGGATCAAGCCTCAGAGAAAAGACAGCTGCTCCAGCCAACATACACATCAGCTGGTTGGTGGGAACTGGCTGTTGTGGAAAATCCAGGGCAAACCAGGGTGGCCATTACACCCGTGCTTCTTTTGTTAATCCACTCTATCTAGACAGCTTCCTCAGGATCTTGCTGGCCACAACTTCTGAGAAAACTTAGAGGACAGTCAGTGGGATAAACCATGATCCTGCTATGGCAGTCGGCCCTGAGCCCTGATGATACTCATCCCCTTCCCTCTCCCATTCTACATCCACTCTCCTTTGCTGGTTTCCTGGCTTGCGTGGAGGTGGGGTAACCTAGTTCTTCTTCCTGAGGAGTCTTGAGACCCTCCTTTGACCATGGTGATGGCATGTGTCACTTACAGTCACAAGTGGGTATGCAAAGAGTGTGAGCTATCCTGGGGTTCACTTGGGTCCCATACATATCTTTTCACCCCTGCCTCCATTATGTGGCCACAGACCATAACCTTGTGGTGACCAAGGCCCGTTAGTCCTGCCAGCAGAGGAATCAATCAGGTGGAAGCTATCTCTGGAGGTCTGATGGCACTCTTACTGAATTTCCTGGTGGAGATATCTTCCCTTTTGGGAACCAAGGTCTCTGCACCACATGGTGGCTGTTAGTTAAGGTGCCTGCTAGATAGCAGCCTGTCCTCTTAGGGTCTTACTTCCAAGCTGGTGCCTCAGCTCTGCCTTCCAGAATCCAATCAATGTCAGCTTCTGAACTATGTAAGAGTTGGTGGAACTGGTGACTTCCATGGTCATGTTGTAAAGGGGATCCCTTGTTGAGGTTTTGTGGGATTTTGTGTGGGTATAGAAAATTTTGGTGAGCTGAGATTCGGGGGGCTAAACCACTGCAGGTCAGAAAGGCAAACCTGTCCTTGGAAACAGGCCAGTGTGGTCAGAAGGAAGCCTGTGCAGGCAGCATGGCCCCAATTTGGTTAGTTGGTTTTTTCAAGGGCTTGCCCTATATAGGGCCTCAGCTTTGGTTTCTCTGGATGGCAAGTGGGCATTCAGTGGGGCAGTGGAGGGCTGTGTTCAGGCTCCAGGAGCTCTTTACACAGCACACGGTGGTCACTGCCTCTTCTGCAGTGGATGCTCTCAGGTGGCATCAGTGTGTGATACAAAAATCTCACACTTTGTGCCTACTCCCATAAGTCCACCATTATGACCTCTTCCCCAGACCTCCTTCACCCAATTCTTCTACTTTCACTCCTTCTAGGGCCACAACCAACCAGCTAAGCCATTTGTTGCTAATTGTTAGCTAGATTCCTCCCCCTACCTCCCTGAGCCTTTATACCCTTATCTTGGCCCACAAGGTAGATGACCAGATGCCCCACCAGGAGCTCCACCCATTGGGAGATCCCCTCACCACTGTTTTCAGGGCTTCTGCTGGGTGCAGCAGCTCATGGAACAAACCCACTTGTGAACCAAGCTTGGGCTTCTTTCTTCTCTGTCAGCTGGACTTAGGAGGCCCCAGGAGGCTAAGGATGCTGAGGAAAGGCATCTGGGCAATGGCAGGAGATGACATAGAGAAACCTGTTTATGCAGCTTACTGTCCCCTCTAAACCTGAGAGGACCCAATCACAATGAACCACAATGGTGGGCAGTGGACCCACCTGTCCTTATGCTTGGTGGGCCAGCTCATTGTGGGTAGTTATGGTCACATGGCCACTTGGATTCCATGGCCCAATGCTCTCTTTCTGCTGTAATCTTTATTAGTATCATTTCTGTAGCCTGAGTTCAGTTCAGTCTTCTTTGTCTAGTTCTTTAAGGTATAAAGTTACATTATTGACTTGACATAGTCTTTCTTTCTTTTTTTTTAATTGTTAAATTTATTGGGGTGACATTGGTTGATAACAATTACATTGTTTCCAGGTGTACAATTCTATATTACATTGTCTATACACTGCATTATATGGTCACTACCCAGAATTAGCTCTGTTTCCATCACCATATATTTGATGCCCCCTCCCTACTCTCTCACACCTCCCAGTTCTCCTACCCACCTCCCCCCTTACCCTCAGGTAACCACTAAACTATTGACTGTGTCCATGAGTTTTTGTTTCTTTGTTCCTTTCAGTTTTATATTCCACCTGTGACTGAGGTCATATGTTTCTTGATTCTTTCAGTTTGAATTATTTTGCCTAATAAGATGTTTTCAAGGTCCATCCATACTGTCACAAATGGCTACCGTATATTTCACCTTTTCTTATTGCTGAGTAGTATTCCATTATATAAATGTACAATAACTTCTTTATCCAGTCATCTGTCAAAGGACACTTTGGTTGTTTCCACAACTTGGCCACTGTGAACAGTGCTGTGATGAACATTGGGGTACACATATCTTTGTGGATGAAGGCTTTCAGGTTTTTTGGGTAGATATCCAGAAGAGGGATTGCTGGGTCATATGGCAATTCCATTCCTAAATTTTTAAAGGAATCTCCATACAGCCTTCCATAGTGGTTGTACCAATTTACATTCCCACCAGCAGTATATGAGGGTTCCTTTTTCTCCACAGCCTCTCCAGCACTTGTTATTCCTTGCCTTGTTGATTATAGCCATTCTAACAGGTGTGAGGTGGTATCTCATTGTGGTTTTAATTTGCATTTCCCTAATTGCTAGTGATGTTGAGCATTTCTTCATGTATCTGTTGGCTGTCTGTATGTCTTTTGGGAAGAAGTGTCTGTTTAGGTCTTCTGCCCATTTTTTAATTGGATTGTTTGATTTTTTGTTGTTGAGTTGTATGAGTTCCCTATATATTTTAGATCTTAGCCCCTTATCAGAAGCATTGTTTGCAAATATTTTCTCCCCTTCAGCTGGTTTTCTTTTACTTTGTTGACAGCGTCCTTTGCTGTGTAGAAGCTTTTTAGTTTGATATAGTCCCATTCATTTATTTTTGCTTTTACTTCCCTTGCCTTTGGGGTCAAGTTCATAAAGTGCTCTCTGAGCCCAAGGCCTATAAGTTTAGGACCAATGCTTTCTTCTGTGCACTTTATTGTTTCAGGTCGTATGTGTTGGTCTTTAATCCACTTTGAGTTAATTTTGGTATATGGTAACAGTTTATGGTCCCGATGCATTCTTTTGCATGTGGTTTTCCAATTTTCCCAGCACCATTTACTGAAAAGGCTTTCTTTTCTCCACTGAATATTTTTGTTTTTGATGATGTGATTTGTTTTTTGTTTTTTTTGTTTTTTGTTTTTTTAAATATTATTATATTTTATTGTTAAATTTAATGGGGTGACATTGGTTGGTAACAATCAGACAGTTTTCCAATGGACAACTCCACATCACATCACCCATGCATCCCATTATGTGCCCAGCTCCCAGAATCAGGTCCCCCTCCAACCC
>PVKE010006435.1:40587-54460 GCA_004027555.1 Craseonycteris thonglongyai | reverse complement strand
GACACACTTTTAAGATAAAAAGTAGATCTTATATACAGAAAAGTTGGCCACCCCTGTTCTAGGAGACTCAGCACCTGAACTGAGGTGCTAAAAGCACTTTTTCCCCAAGGGAGAATCCTGCAAGCTGACACACCTGGCTTGGAGAAAACCCATCCAGTCACCAAGTACTGCCTGAGGCTTGAAGAGCATCTCCAGAGCCTCTGCTGGAAACACCGAGGCTGGCATCATGTGAGCTCAAACTCCTACGCAAGTGTTTCAAGTCCTTCCTTATTTAGTGCATCTTAGGCTGTTGACCTCACTTTGAGCCTTCCAGGCCAATAAAATGATAAATAATATCAAAATATAGGGAAGAAGAAGAAAATAGTTCTGCCTAATGGATCCACAAGACTCTTTCAAATATCCATAGACTAGAAAGAGCTGGGGCCAATAACTCACTCTTTGGAGAAGGGGAAATGGAGGTTAAAATGCTGTCTTAGAGACCTTTATAAACTAGCATATTTCTTTATTAAGAAGTACTGTTCTTTATATTTAAACCATAGAAAAATATAAGCAACTATTGCCTGATAAGAAACTAAGATTATTCCTATTGTATAGTTGTATGAGTTACTTGGCTTAGATTTTTTTTAAGATTTTTTTAAAATTCTTTTTAACACAGAGAGAGAGACAGAGACAGAGAGAAGGGGGAGGGCCCAGAACAGTTTCCATAGTTGCACATCATTGGCTTTTCCACATCGTTTCATTCCACAGGTGGGCATGGGGCTGCACAGGGCAGGAACTGAGCCGGGGTCTCACCCCAGTGAGAACTGAACTGGGGGCACTCTCCAGTTCAGCATATGGGTCCACATGGGCCAGCGCTGGGATTCGATCCTCGGTCCCTGGGGTTGCAAAGTGAGCGCTTACCCCACTGAGCCATCCCAGCTTCCCCTGGTTTAGGTTTTTACCAAAGGTAAATCTACTTTGTGTATTTCAACTAGAGGGCAAATGTACCACACAGCTTCTTGTTTTCTAGGTTGCCAGCTGGTGGTAGAAAAACAAAAGGAGGATAAGAGAGAAGATAAACACACACATTTGCCTTGACTCTTTCTCATATTTATTCCATTTTATACTCCTATAAGAGGGCTGAGAGAGCTGACAACAGAAAGGGGTATGAGCAGCAGGTCAGATTTTGATATAATTCTGGAAGGCAGACAGTGAGTGTGATGACATTGCTAAGTTCCTTAGAGCAGAGTGAGCCATAGCTCAGAAGATGCAAAAGAGAAAACTACCTGGAAATAGCCCTTGTCTTTGTGCCCCCAAACCCCTAGGCTCAGAATCCACAGGCACAAAACATGCCAGTGAAAGGAGAGGCTGAAATTAGGCTGGTTCAACAAAGGTGTCTAAAGAACTCTGTCCCAGGGGGCAGTTACCTCATAGTGCCAATTCCAAAGACTACCCCAGCTAAATCAGGATAGCTGCACTCTAAAGAAATGTCATGGTGGGAATGGGGGGAGGGAGGAGATAAGGTTAGGTCCCAATGTGGATGAGATGGTGCCCCATCGCAGAGAAAAGTCCTTATTTGGGCCTTGAAGGGATGGCAGGGAATAGCTCTTTTTCCTGTCTATGTTGGAAGGGGTGTTTTGAGAGAAAGGGGCTACACAAGGGTAGAGGAACCCACAACACATTCCCCAGATCAAATGGTCTTGAGGCGAGCCAACAGCTTCAAAGAGAAGAACCAAGACAAGTAACCCAAGAAAAGTTTCCAGGGGAAGGAGAGAGACTTCAACACAGGTGAGTCTCAGAACTCTATGTGAGGGCATTGTTCCATGAAACAAGAACAGGTTAACCTGAGAAAGGAGCAGAGAACAAGAATTCCTGAAGATTAATGATAGGATTTTCAGAATAAGACTGCAAACTAAAATTCGATACAATTTCGAGTATTTGCTAGAGTATAAGAAAAAGCAATCCAGAGGATGACGGGATGACTCAGCAGGTTAAGAGCTCGCTTTGCAGCCCCCAGGTCCAAGAATCGAATCTCATCCCCAGCCTGTGCAGACACATATGCTGAACTGGGGTGTGGCCCCCAGTTTGGTTCTTGCTGGGGTGAGCTTCCCATGTGGGAGGCCCTGGGTTCAGTCCCCAGCTTGTGGGGGTGTGCCTCCCATGTGGGAGGCCCCAACCCGGTTCCTGCCCTATGAGGCCCCCCACCAACCTATGGAATGAAACTATGTCAAAAACTGATAACATACAACTTCTCCCTCCCCATACCCCCTTCTCTCTCTGTCAAAAACAATAAAATAAATCTAAAAAAGGAAAAGAAAGAAAGAAAGAAAGAAAGAAAGAAAGAAAGAAAGAAAGAAAGAAAGGAAAAGCAATCCATGTAGATTTAATTCTTAGGACATTCTCTGTGGAGAGATGCCTTTAGTACCAGATTATGTTTATTTCTCCACTCACACTGTTTGGTTCTGTAGTAATTAATATTTACATAGTTAAAACATTGTAAATGCCATGTGTTAGTTTGCAGTTTTTAGGATCAACTTCTGGCAGAACACCAAAGACCTAGTTAATTTATAAAATGGAATGTAAACATTGTAACATGAGTACTGTTAAAGTAACAGTGGAACTGACAGTGGTCAGGCAAAGATGGGGAGGAGTGTAGGCAGATAAGAAATAATCAGATCCTCACATTATGGTGTCCTGTTATTGGAAAAGAAAACATTATAAAGGAAAACAAAACAAAAGGACAAATACACATGTTTATAAAAGATAAGTCTTGGGGAGTAGTGGAGGAAGGAGGTAATGTGAGTCAACAATTTTCTCATATTTCATAGGGGGGAGCTTAGTAGATGTCATGTAAAATTAGTAAATCAAACTATAAATTTATAAGCATATTATATACAATTATGGGTGAATGTACCCCCCAAATACAGCAAACTATTAAATTTGGTTACTCTGGAGAGTGGTAGTGCCTCTGGGGATGCAAGGCTTTGATTTTTTGTTTCATATTATTCTATAGCTCAGGAGTCAGCAAATTACAGCCCACAGGCTGGCTGCCTGTTTTTGTAAATAAAATTTTATTGGATCACAGTCACTTTTATTTGATCAAGGAAGATGATCATGGATAAAGAGAGACATTGCATAGTGGTAAAGGGGTCAAGTCTCCAAGAAGACATAATTCTATATGTCTTCTTGCACTGAACAGCAGAGCTTAAAAATATACAAGGTAGACATGAATTTAGACATAGACAATCCACAATTAGAGTCAAAGAGTTCAACACTCTTCAGTAAATGACAGGAAAAAATAGGTAGAAAACTGTAAGGATATAAATAACCCAAACAACACATCACCTCACTTGACTGAGGTAAGACTCATAAAACATTCCAACAAATACTAACACTTCCCTAGGGCACATGGAACATTGACCAAGAGCAATCACCATGCTTTGGGCCACCAAATGCCAACTTAAAGGCTGCATTCCATGTATTAATACCAGGTAGGTTTGGTCTGACATGCATCACAAAAGAGTTGACTTGGGTAGTTTGAAAAACCCTCCTCAGTATTTCTGATTATTTTTTCTACCTCCTCCTTTACATCGCCCCCTGCCCTTCCACTCCTACTAAGAATCTTTGGACTGGACTCTGACAAGCAGGGAATGAATAAGGGTGAGAGGAGTATGTGACTGAAATGATGTTTTTGGTAGACTGACCCTGTGTGGAAACATCATGTTGCTAAGTACCTTATTTATGCATCCACTGAGTAGACAATAATTGAGCGCCTACTGTGTGCCAGGTACATCACTGTGCTGGTGAGGACACAGAGGCACTGGTAAAAATGGTGCTGCCAGGGCTGATGGGTATCTTGCCAATGGAGCCTGTAGCCGTCTGCTGACCAAACCAAAAGAATGTCCTGATAACTTGTGAGGGGTATAGAGCCTGAAGTAATCAGAAAGGAAAGAGAGCAAAAGAATAAAAAATTGGGAGTCTTCTTTTTCTTAATAAATAATCACCTGCCAGAAGTATCAAAGCTTTTCCTCAAGAAAATAAGGTGATCTTTTTTGTGCTTCACCACTAAGGCTCAGAGGCAGTGGAGCCCAAGAGATCACACACCCTAGCTGGGACCTAGAGAGGCAGCCTCAACCCTACTTGTAGACCATACTAGACTTGCCTATCAGTCTGCTCAGGCTGCCATAACAAAGCACCACAGGCTGGGTGGCTTAAACAACAAAAACTTATTTTCTTATAATTCTGGAGGACAGGAGTCCAAGATCAAGGTGTGGACAGAGTTGGTTTTTTCTTAGGCCTCTCTCCTTGGCTTATATTATAGATGGCCATCTCCTCCTTATGTGGTCTTCCCTCTGTGCATATCTGTGCCCTAATCTTTTCTTATTAGGAAACCTTCTTATTAGGTCATATAGTACAAGTGCCCACCCTAGTGACCTCATTTCATTTAATTACCTCTATAAAAGCCTTATCTCCAAATATAGTCACATCTGAGGTATTGGGGGTTATAGGATATCAACATATGAATTTGGGAGACCACAATTAAACCTATAACAGCTTGGGAGCCCAGCACCCAATGGGAAGAGACCATAAGTGAAAGAGACTTCCAGAAACCTGCTGTAGCCAGTGCAGAGGTACCCAGTGGATACATGGAACCACAGCTTGGAAAGGCAGGAGCTTCTGGAATTTCCAAGCTCCCCAGATCACCCAGGACATGTCTGACTCCATCCACTGCCTAAGAAACCGGCTCCCAACTTGGCCACAAGTAATTTAGTATAATATGTAGCCCCACATCCTTTGTAAACTTTTCGTGGCCTTGAAGTATTTCAGCACCACCAGAGGACAGGTTCCAAGAGGAAGGCATTTGAGGCTGGGGCTTCAGAGGGCTGCCCTACACTCAGCAGGGTACTGCGCATCTGCCCTTTGTCTCCTGCTCTGGCCCCTGCTAGATGAGGTGGTGGGACAGTGGGCAATGATGACAACAATCAGATCATTTCCACTATCTTCCGTGGGAAGAAAGTTGGAGCATCTAAATTTAAAGGCGTCAGCTTCTGAAAGATTGGGTTTGTCATAGTGATTTGCCCCTAGTTTCCTGTCTCAGTAGCAAATTTGCATTTTCCTAAGTTTGATACCAGAATTTTTGTTCCTGTGGGGAATCCTTCAGTAGCAAATTGTTCTATATTGGAGAGTGGCCCAACTGTTGGGTTTCAGTTTTTCTGCAATTGTACTAGCAGAGTTGTGCAAGTCTGGAGGCCTCTGGCCTCTCTGCAAATGCTCGGTGCTCTTAAGAGAAGTTAATAGGCAAACTCCTGGAGCACACCCTGTCTGACTGCTGTTGTTGTTAATAATTTTCTGGGCAAACACATTCTCCCCTTTATTTCCATGCTAACAAGGATAACATCCCTATGGAGAAAGCAAGACGGAAGCTAGAGAACGCAAGTAAAGCAATGTCAGCACTGTCTGAGCACCTTTGCTACTACCCAAAACGCATGCTTTCAGCTTGCATTATTTCTGCTGTTTGGTCCTAAGAAGCCTATTTACTAGAGATTTCCATCTACTAAGGAATAAATACTTTTCTCCCCATAGGAGTTCAGCAAAACTGAGCAAAAGATTCAGAGGTGGGGTTTGAGAAGCAAATCTGTATCCCCTCCCCATCATGTCCATCTATAGATGGGGGGCTGGAAAGGCCGATCTGCTGATTGGATGCTTCTGCCTAGCTTCCTTCTCCTGGTAATAAGAAGATTTCAAACCACTCTGAACAACCACATTCTGCATAAAAGCTCATTGGATCATTTTCTGGGCGGTTAGGTCTTGGTAACCATTAGTATTAAATGCAATGTAATGTAATTACATTAAAAAAATGAATGTAAAAGTTCCTGCCATTTAGATACAGAGTAGGTGGGGTCTGGGCCGGCCACCCAGTCCACAATCCCCAAGATCTGTATGGCATCCCAGAGGACGGCCATCCATCCTTTCTGAGCTTGCTCACCATGGGTCAGGGAGCTCACTCCTGACCATGCATCCTGTCCTATACAGGTCTTTATCCTTCTCTGAAATTTTCATTTCTGGTTCTGGTTTGTTCTCTGTTAAGTTATACAGAACAAGCCAATTCCCTCTTTTTCCTTCAAATATCTGAAGGTAACTCCTGCCTCCCCTCAGCCTCTCTGAGCCAAACATTGCCTTTCTCTGAAGTCTTCCCCAGGACACTTCCTTGTCATCTCAGCTGCCTCCCCTGGACCCTCTCTAGGACATTAGGGCTTTGTATGTGGGATGCTGACAGTCTACAGAACTCAGTGACAGTTATCCACATATCAGGGAGGGACCCAGAATACCCAGAATTATCTTTCTTTGATACGAACAGGATTGTGCACTCAGAATTTGTTCCTCCAGGCCAAATGGTCAACCAGTTTTCATCTGAAATTAGTGAGAAAGTTGCATCATGATTTGCAGAAGAAACGTCCTGAGTTGTGGCCAACAGATGACTGGTTATTTCACCATGACAACACACCTGGCCATACTACGCAGAGTGTTCAGCAGTTTTTGACTCAAAATAGCAAGACTCCCATGCCCCAACCTCCCTATTCACCCGATCTCACCCTTGAGCAACTTTTTTTTTGTTTGTCTGGATGAAAAAGTCCCCAAAGGGAAACATTTTGCCAATGTGGAAAAGGTGAAACAAAAAACAGCAGCACTAAAAGGCATCAGACTTGACAAGCTCAAAAACTATTTTGAGCAATGGAAAAAGCATCTTGATAATTGTATTGCATCAAACAGAGAGTACTTTGAAGGTGACTGAAGTTTAAACATGTAAGAATACACAATTTTTTATAAATTCTATTTTTTGGGGGCCACCCCTCATATAGGCAGGTATGTGAATTGTGCAGTAGGGGATGCAGATGTACATATGTCTCTGGCTGGACATCTGCTTCCAGAAACAACACCACACTATGAGAGGGGATTATAGGTCTTCGGTGTACCCTACTAGCTGTCTCTGTCACACAACCTAAGGCAGACTGCTGTTTGGGAGGTGCTACATAAAAAACTCTCTCAGATGGTGTGCATGTTCTTAATATATTTTTATTTATTTATTTTTATTTTTGACAGAGAGAGAGAGACAGAGACAGAGACAGAGAGAGAACTGAACTGGGGGAGCTCCCAGCCCAGCATATGGTTCCACACGGGCCGGGGCCAGGACTCGATCCCTGGTCCCTGGCGCTGCAAAGTGAGTGCTTAACCCACTGAGCCATCCCAGCTTCCCCGGTGTGCATGTTCTTAACCCCAAATAAAATATTAATTAAAAACAAGTCAAGACTTTTCACTTTACGACCCAGAAAGAGAATGTAAAACTGCCATATTAGGTACCGTATGTTGCTAAGTAACAAATTAGCCCAAAACTTAATGGCTTACAACAATAACAAACGTTTGTTACCTAACAATTTCAGCGGGTCAGGATTTGGGAGCAGCCTGGCCAGCAGTGTGGCCTATAATCGCTCATGAGGTCATAGTCAATATGCCTGTGGGGCTGCCGTCATCGGAAAGCTTGACAGGGGCTGAGGGAGCCAATGCTAAGGGCCTCATTCACATGGCTAGCAGGTTGGTGCTGGTGATTGATGGGAGTTGTATTAGTTTGTTCTAACTGCTATAACAAAGTGCCACAGACTGGGGCTTAAACAACAGACATATATCATCTCCTAGTCCTAGAGGCAGAAATTCTGAGGTCAAGGTGTTGGCAGGGTTGATTTCTTCTAAGGCCTCTTTCCTTAACTTTTAGATGACTGTCTTTTTGTGTCATCACATGACCTCTTTGTGTATATTTGTGTCAAATTTCTTCTTCTCATAAGAACACCACTTATGTTGAATTAGGGCCTGCCCTAACAATCTCACTTAACTTAATTACCTCCTTCAAGGTCCTGTCTTCAAATATAGTCATATTCTGAAATGCTGGGGGATAGGAATTCAACATATGAATTGAGTGAGGGGGGTGATTCAGCCTGTAACAGGAGATGTGAGTGCTTTCTATATGGGCCTCTCACAGGCTGCCTGAGCATCCTTGAGACATGGTGACTGACGTCTCAGAGAGGACAGTTCAAAAGAGTGAAGGGTAAAGGCAGCAACGTCTTTTGTCACCTTGCTTTAAAAGTCACACACGGTCACTTCTGCTACAGACTAGAGTTAGGAGTGAGCACCTAGGCTGTCTCACACTCAGGGAAGGTGAATGAGGCCCTACTTTTTGAAGGGAGGACTATCCAAGAATTTGTGGACATATTTTCAAACCACTACAGCTGCCCTAGAAATATTTCCCTATTGTTTCTATTTGGATCCAATACAAAGATTGCTGGCTTTCTTTTTCTTTCTTCCTTTTGTTTTCCTCCCCTTGTCTTTCATTTAAAACTAATTCAGGATGCTGAGATAGTGCAGCAGGTTGAGCGCTTGCCTTGCAACCCCGAGGTTCAGGGGTCGAATCCCGGTCCTGGCCTGTGTAAACCCATATGCTGAACTGTGGTGCAACTGGTAACCACGGGGATGGTGGTGAAGGTTCTTGCCTCCCATGCAGAAGGCCCCCAATTCAGTTCCCATACTGTATGACCCGATATCCACCTGTGTGGAATGAAACTATGTCACAACTAATAATGTACAACTATGGAGACTGCTTTGTGCACTACCCCCTTCTCTCTTTCTCCTTCTCTCAAATAATAAAATAAATCTTAAAAAAATAAAAATAAAATAAAATGAATTCAGATCTAGAGCTCCTGCCACTGATTGCATTTTTCTTAAAATTGCAGGGACATCTATATTTGCTCAGTGTTTTTCTTTTCTTTCTTTTTTTATTGCCAAATTTACTGGGGTTACATTAGTTAGTGAAAATTACAGAGGTTCCAGGTGTACAATTCTACAATATATTGTCTATGTGTGGCCTTGTGTGCTCACCACCCAGAGTCAGTTCTCTTTCTATCACCATATATTTGATGTCACCTCCCCCCTTACCCTCAGGTAACCACATTGACTGTCCATGAGTTTTTGTGTCTTTGTTACTTTCAGTTTTATCTTCCACATATAAGTGAAGCATTTTTCTTCTTTTTGATAACTTTTCTCCTGTGATGCAGTAACTAGAGTCTTAGAAAGAAATGATGGTTTGAGGTAATAACATCCAACATAAATTTTTTCTAGTTAAAAGTCATTCATGCCTAACCTTTTGGAGCAAGGCTAGATGGATGGAGTTCTTATTTAAAGCACATTCACTATGGTATTCAGTATTAATGTTTACTAAGACAGTGCAATTAATAAATCAATTTCATTGAGAAAGAAATGAATTATCCCAGGATGTTTTCAATAAAGATAGACCTAACTAAGTTGTAGAATTCTAACAGCCAGAAAAAGTAATTATTCATGGAAATGGAAAATACAATAAAAGTAGAACTTAGGTATGTAAAATAAAATTATACTATACATGAGGTCTTACTGATTCTGATTGCTAAAGGCCCCTAGCAAATGCATATTCCCATGGAGAATAGCTTGTACCAATGAAAAAATTGGAAATGTTTTTAAAAATAGAAGCATTATATAACTGAGACACAATTCTGAGATCCCAAAATATGCTCTTCCTCTGCTGGCTTTTCCACACTGCATTCATGGGTCATCTGGGCTAATGCATTTCAGACCTAGTTTTCAATATGAATGTGCAGGTTAGATTAACTAGATGCTAAAGCATCGCAACCTTTTCATATTTTAATATGTTGTTCTGAATAGACGAGAAGAGGGGGAAAAACCCTACATTATCTTCTGAGATCCAAAAATAAGCACCAAAATTTTATTGGGGAAAAGAAAAGCTAAGAAAAACCCAAACTCCAAAATGAACTCAATCAAAATTTTAAATGAGATAGTAACTAAGTGAAACTCCATACTTTGCATTTAACTCAGTGCTGGAAGATGTTTTCTAAATATGAGCAGAAATAACATTTTTACATATGACAGGAGCATGTTTGAAACCTTTTATTGAACAGGCAATGCATTGTGCAATGATTAAGGACACAGATGCCTAGTGGAAAAGTTTAAAAATTAATTTGGAAACAGTCTATGAACGAATACACCCTGACGTGTTCTTTCTGCTCTTTCGTCAAGTGATGATCTTCAGGAAATCTCTTTTATAGCTGCTCTTGGAAATGTCGTCCCTGTTTACCATAAATGTCATGCCTAATAGTCAACGTGAGAGAAGACAGGATTCACAGGCAAGACAATGACCAGAGATGCAAGCTGATCTCAAGTGAAGGCACGGACACACATTCTCCCGGACTGCTTTCTCTCCTGGCCTTGTAGCCACGTCTTAGTTATGCATTCACATCTCATTTCCATTTTCTTCCTTGTCCGAAACCCTTTGATCAAGAGGATTCTGAAAGACTTGTATTCATACCTTTGGGCACAGGGCCTTGTTCCTAGCCCTTTTCAATGGTGTTCTTGTTTTCGGGCACCTCTGGGCCAGGACTGTGGCTGTGTGTCTGTCCTCCTTGTTTGCTTAGTTCCTTCTTCCCTGAGCTCGCCCTCCCATAACCTGATGATAAAATCACTCTTAAGTTTCATGGTTTGTTTGCCTTCAGTGGTCATTTTTCATGAAGTGACCTGTCAAGGGGGACATTTTTATCAACATGCTGTCAACCTATTTTATAATTTGGGGCATGTCACTCCAAGCTTGTGATTTCTTTCTGGCAAGTTCCATCCAGGATGGCTGATCTGCACTGGCATAACTGGCTCTCTTCAGCTGATGCAATTCTTTTTCCGTCATTGCTGCAGACTGAGCTGCTAGAAAGAAGACAAAATAAACAGAAACCTGAGCAATGAGTTTGGATTTCCACTTTTGTCTCTTGCATTTCTTTAAAATATGCATCAAGGTCTTAACCACGGTCTCATACAATCCTTAAGGTGCAAAACAAACAAACAAAAATCCACAAAAAAATGTAGAGAAGATTTAGGCACAGAATAATTTCTGTGATAAAAAAAAAGACTGATGGGCAGGCTCAAACAGTGCCAATAATGCAGTGAGGAGAGACACTTCCAGAATAAAACCGCAGAACTCTGAGGAATAGTATAAGAGTGTCAATATTCTTAATTCTGAACTGCACACTTAAAAATGGTTAAGATGGTAAGTTTTGTTATGTGTATTTTACCACAATTAAAAAAATTTAAATCATTGATATGTACAGCAATGAAATCTAAAAACAGTACGCTCAGTGAAAGAAGCCAGGCACAAAAGAACACATATTTTATGATTCCATTTATAAGAAATATCTAAAAAAGGTAAGTATGGGGAGTCAGACAGCAGATTTGTAGTTACCTGGAGCTGGGGCGGAGGACGGTGAATGACAGTAAATGGCCAGGAGATTGCTTCCGAAGGTGAGGGAAAGGTTCTAAGACTGGATTGTGATGCTTGTACAACCCAGGAAATATATGCTCACTGTCAATCAGAACTCACTGAATTGTACACTTAAAACAGGTGAGTTTTATGGCATGGAAATGATATCTCAATAAAAGCTGGTTTAAAAAACCAATGTGGTGTAATTAAAAACAAAACTAAACAAAGAGAAAAGAAAACCAAACCAAACTTGAGGACCCACCCCAGAAATGTACTTCAGAGTGTTTGGGACTAACTGCAGATTTCATACCCAAGTTCTGATGGGACAAGGAGATCCCTCTTTGCAGACCCTCCTGGGGGCGGAGCCTTGTCCCCTGTCTCTGATCCACAGTAGACTTAGCTGGGGCCATCAGGAAAGACTTGCTGCGGACAAAGTCAGCTTGCTTCATGGGCTCCTATTAGGACACAAGAAAGACACACGCTGTCCAGTCACCTGAGGCTCAGATGGGGACCAACGCAACCCAAAGCAACAAGCCGCAAGGTCTCTCTGCCAACAGGAAGCATGCCACTGTGCTTTCCCGGGGCCGCTGTGCTTTGTGCCTTCATTGACATCCAGCCTGCAGAATGCGGGGCCTTATCCTCGGCCCACACAGGTGTCCTAGCTTCTGCCCTGTCCCCACCCCTGGCTTCAGCCCCAGGTGTTGGATGGCAGGGAGGCCATTTGGAAGTCAGAATGAATTGTGTTTGGAAATAGTTCTGAGATTTTTATGATCTTGGTGTGATCACAGATGCCCCAAACCAGATCATTGATTACTATTTGTTTTATAAACTCCCTAAGCCTGCAGGTGTGTTTTCAGGATGATTGAGGTTTAGGTTAAAATCAAGGGAAGCAGGTCCTACTGCAGACTCAGACTCACCTCCCCACACATCTCGAACACTCTATGGGTTCACTGTGGTGGCTATGAGGAGGCACACAAATGCTGAGTCTCGGCCTGCTTCTAAACACAGTTGTTTGGGTTTCAGAAAGCTATGTTCAATCCAGAGTGCAAAGTGGAAGCCTGGTTACACCCCTGCGGCCCTAGGTAGTGAGTATAAAACCTTGGCAGGTGGCCAGCATACCAAAGCAGGGTCAGTTCATTACTGTGTAATGAGCAGAGATGGAGATGTTGACATGGTCACCATGTCTAATAGAGAAGTTATTTTAACCCTGTTCCATTTATCCAGATGCTGCGTTGCCTAGGAGTCAGGTAGCAGAGAGCTGTCTCCACTGCCTAAATGATCCCTCAGCTTCTCTGCCTCCCGTACAGCCCAGCACATGCTGAGGGTAGACAGCAGCCGTCATCCCAGACCATGGGCTCTGAAATGACCATGACTTTGCAGGATGCACTGTCCTCAAGGGGTCCCAGCCCCCAGCCCCAGCTGGCTGCTCTCTCCTACATATACAGAGACAGGAAGTTCATGTTCTAAGCACCTGGGTGCTCTCAGGAACCTTGGCTTGCTTTCCGATTTCAGACATCAGGGTCCGGGCCCCAGGTTTGTCCTTCTGGTGGGGTGGCTGCTCTGGGGCCCCTCGTCGCTTCTGGCGAGTGACAGTGATCCAGGGTGGGCCGGGCTGGCCGTCGGCCCCAGGCCCCGTTGCCCTTGCGGAGGGAGGCAGGCCCTTTTCTGTGGGTAGAAACACAAGGTTGTCAAAACAGTCCTAGTCCCTCTTCAGTCTCACCTTTGACCCCTCTGGCACTGAGAACACTATATAAGGCCTCAGGGACAGAGGGGGTGCTGGGGAGGAAGGAGGAGGTCTGTGAGCCTCTCTGGTGAGACTGTTACTTTTCTTTAGAGGACTTTGTTTTCTTACTTAAATATGCACCAAAGTGATTATGCTCTTTCCCTCTGAGGCACCAAAAATTAAATGCAACTGGTTCTATACACACATTTTAGTGCAACTTCCTTCTATGGAATATTTCCTGGAATGAGATAAAAGGAAGTACATAATTGATAAGGTTTTCTTAATATAAGCCTGTCATTTTGGACCAGTGCTTACTACTGATTCTTGATTTGTTTGGAAATTGTAGACACGCTATTATTCTCTTATCTTTTAAAAATTGTAAGCATACCCTTCCCTTTGTGGAGAATGACACCCGAACTAGCCACAGCATTTTTCCTTAATGTTCTAGAGAGAAGAGAAATTGTGCCTTTAAAACCTTTATAATGCTTGGCTGATTTTTTTTTCCATGTTCACAGTTCTTATCTTGGTTGATAAAACTGTGGGTCATCACACACCATCCCTTACTTTTTAACTCTTTTGCATTTTCATACTTTCTACAATGATAATTTATTTTTATTTATTTATTTATTTTTAATTATTTTATCTTCAGTGCATATTTATTTCTATTTTACTTTTGACAGATAGAGAGAGAGACAGAGACAGAGACAGCTAGAGAACCGAACTGTGGGAACTCCCCAGTTCAGCACGTGGGTCCTGCCTGGGCCGGAGCCGGGATTCGATCCTCGGTCCTCATGGCCTCAAAGCGAGCGCTCAACCCGCTGAGCCGTCCC
>PVKE010006435.1:0-40487 GCA_004027555.1 Craseonycteris thonglongyai | reverse complement strand
AATGATAATTTATAACCTGCATTGATAGAAAAAAGACGTGAGCTTCCCACCCTCCCACCCCCACCCCCACCCCCTTCCAGGAAATGTATGGATGGCCTAAGTAGCTCCTCCCAGGTTCAAAAGTACTATCACTCAAAAGTACACTAGATTCAAACGTTCCCCAGCCTGCCCCTTTGAATGTTGGCCTCCACCACAAAGAAACAAAACAGAATTCATCTCCATATGCCCAGCCCCTGGCCTCTTTGATTTCCCTTCCCCACTGTGCACCTCAGTTAG
The DNA here is from genome assembly GCA_004027555.1 of Craseonycteris thonglongyai. Lineage (NCBI taxonomy): Eukaryota > Metazoa > Chordata > Mammalia > Chiroptera > Craseonycteridae > Craseonycteris > Craseonycteris thonglongyai. Next base: position 40,211 of record PVKE010006435.1, on the reverse strand, counting down.
CAGGATAAAGGCAGTGCCTGTGTCCAGCAAATGTCTGACAACTTAGCATCATCATTCGTTGTGATCTGACATGTACCATCCCTTGCTCTTGTGTGTACAGGACATTTGTTTTTGTTTCTGTCTCCATTTCAACCTGGAGTCCATTTATCTCAGCACCTTGGTCACCGAGGTGGGATGAGGAACAGGAGCCACTGCTCTGTGAGCCTCAGTCTCCTATTGGAGTTGAAAAGGGCCTTGGGCTTTGCACCCTGATGTCTCCTTGGCCTGGGCAGCTGGAAACAGCTCCCACTCTTTTCCTGGCTGCTCCCTGAGGCCTTCACCCATGGTCCCCTGGGAACCCTGCTCCATCTGTGACTCTTCCCTTGTTTCTTCCTGCCTCTTCAGGCTCTCTCCAGCTGCTGACTTCCTTGCTGCTTTCAAAATATGTGTGTCTCCCCAGCTCAAGGAAAATGTCTCCACTGAGCCTCTGCCTGTGTCTCTTAATTTCTGACCCAGCCACAACATGAGCACTATGCTATCTGCCCAACCACTGAACCATAAATCAGGATGTCCTTTGTCTCGACTTGTATTGCCCCCATGCAACTCTTGATGTGGCCACCTAACCTCTCTTGGGAGACTGCCTGCTTGGGTGTTCCTTTTCCAGATCCTTGCTTGATGCTTGCTCCTAAACCTGGGGATTTCTGCATGTTATGAACCTTCAGCTTTTAGTTCTTTTTCCCAAAATGTTCTCTCTGTCCCAGTCCTGATTTCAATACTCATATTTGCGCAAATTACTTCCAAATTTGTAATCCAGCTCACCTCTCTATTCTTAGCCAGAGCCCAACATTTCTCCTTCCTTCCTTCCTTCCTTCCTTCCATCCATCCATCCATCCATCCATCCATCCATCCATCCATCCATCCATCCTTTGTTTGCTCTAGGCAAGGACTGTGCTAAATGCTAAGGTGAAAACATAAACAAGTTGTTTGTTCAAAAAGCTCAAAGTCTAGTGAGGGAGACTAAGTCCAAACAAGTAACCAGGAGTGAAACTGGAAACTGTTACAGTTTACAAAGTGCTATGCAAACATGGCCTAATGCTGGCAGGAAAGATTTGAGGATGCTGTCTGTAGCTGGGATCTAGAAAAGGAGAGTAAACCTTCTAGGCTGAGCAGAAGGGCAAGGAAGGCCTCCCAGTGAAGGGGATAGAGGCACAGGCCAGCTCAGAGCGGCTGCGGGCCAGCTGGGCAACTGAGAAGGGACCCCTGGCCTTTTTGCTGTCCATGTGGGGAGCTGTGAGCGGTAGTCGAAGGGCATATCTGGAGGCTGTGTGGGGAGTACGCCTCCTTTATGAATCGTGCTCTGGTCCCCCTGGCTGGACATGCTCTCCTCTCCTCATTCTTCTAGAACTCTCTGATTGGTGCTAGACATGTCTGCTAGTGACTATCTACCCACTGATAGAAGCTTTGGGTGATTAGAGCCACTTATTTATTTAACAAGCACATGGCATGGACTATATACCAGGTTTTGTTCTAACAGCAGCTAATTTGTGGTGTAATTTTAAATTTTATTTCTCCTCCAGAGACCCTGGCACATGAAAAGGTAAGCTGGGTGGTTGGATGTTTTATAGAAAGTCTAAATTTCTCAACCCTTGTTCTCAACCCCTCGTTCACAGAGTCCTTGCAGTTTCCATCATCCAGGACTTTCCTTAAAAGTTTCCATTCGCTTCTCTGATCTTTTCTTCACACTTACTGAAGTCACTAGTCGTGCCCACTGCTCTCTCCTTGCCCAAGACGTGTGGCTGAGCTGTCCCCTTAGCAGCACCCAGCACATGCTGGTCAGAGTCTTTGCCTCACTACAGGCAGACTGGAGAGAGGGATTTGGCTATGGGTTCAAACTTATTACCTCAGTCAACAAAATACTCTGAATAATTTGTTCAAGACAGAGTGTATGTGGAGAGGAAATTTCCATCTGGGTTTTAATCCACGTCAGACAGAATGGTAGCTGTGAAATGCCAACGCAACTCAGCATCCCTGCAGGGCTCTCCCTGGCTCTCCAGCCCCGTTGTAGCTCAGTGTGGGATGCTCTACACTCATGTTACTCTTATACCACAACAGTACAAGACATAACTCTGCTGAGTTCCTACGCCATGCAACCAGGTTATATTCTCTTGGCCAACAAGGGTATTTAAAACTCACTGGCAAAGTTTCTATGGAGCAAAGCACATGTAGTGTTCCTGGGGACAAACATAAGGGGAGGCCCTAGATTGAGGCTGTGGACTCCAACGGTGGACCAAGGCTGGGGGCCCCTGTGGACTGTGCTCAAGGCCCCCATCTCACACCTGAGGTAAACCACATTCTCCCTCCCAGTTTGTTCACAGGAACTGCAGTGTTATAAACAAGGCAATGAGGTTCAGCTTGGTAAGAGGTGGTGTTTTCTCTCCTTACAACCAAGGGTGCATTGGCAGAGTTCATTGCAAGCAGAGCAAGGGTCACTTGGTGCACTGCCTGTCTGTGGGGTAGCAATGTTTCTGGTGTGTGTGCGCGCGCGCGTGCGTGTGTGCTCACATGTCTGTGTTCACGGGCAGACCCACAGAAGGCAGTAAGCACCACAGCCGGGCCAGGCTGTGCCAATGTGGAATAAGGCCATCTACAATGGCAATGTCACCAAGCACTGGGCCAGGCATACAACTAAGATCTCTCTCCAACCGTTTCTCTTTTTTTCTTTGGTCCCTACTTCATCTCCTGAAGTGATGGTCTTTCCTTATATTCTGTACTCTCCTTCTCACTTCCTCCTTGTCAGGAATGCAAGTGGGCCAGAGTGACCCTGATACCTTCCAGACCCTTTCCCAGGGCCTGTCCAGGGCCAGCCTCAAGGGGAGAGGGCACAGGAATGGTGGATGGAGTCCCATACACCAGGAAAAGGACAGAAAATCAATGACAGCTCCCAGCTGTGATTCAGAAAGACCAGAGACTCCCCATGGAGCCTCAGGTAACCTGCAGGTAAGTCCCTGTCCCAGGCAGGCGCAGGCAGAGCAGCTTGGTGATGAGCCATTCTGCTCTGTGGCAGAAGGCCTAGGTGGCCACTTGGATCTGCACCCCACAGCCAGCACCTGGCACCCACTGCAGGAGGAGCAAGGCCTGCGGAGTGTGTGCCATATTACACAAGAGGAGGGCAAGAGAAGGAGAGGAAGAAGACACAGGAAATGGGCAGCATAGGGCAGGGTTCAGAGCCCAAGGGCCTTACATTGTGACAGCTTACAGCAGGAACATTCAGGGTCAAAGTTCCATCATAAAATAGCTTCTGAGATTAAACATGTTCAGAATGTCATTAGTTTCAGGTTAATGTAGACATGGCATCTGATTAAATAAAAGGAGCTGAAAACACTTTTTTGTTCTCCTCTTTCTGCCTCAAAACAGAATTTTAACCAAGTTATTTATATTAAGGAAGACCTAAAATCATCTATTCAGAAAATCCTCCATTTCTAGAGATATTTGACCACCCCACTGTGAGAGAGGCCTCTTATTGCTTCATTTTGACTTAACTGGTTGGTGATAGGTTTTTTTTGCTTCTGTTTTTTTGTTTTGGTACCTATTAAAATCCAGCCTTTTGGTACTGTTTCTTTCATTCACAAAACTCCTATGACAGGTCAAGGGGATGAGAGGGGTACTCTGACAGTGGTCTACACCCCAGCCTGTGAGTCTGGAAGCTGGCAGGTGTCAAGCACAGCGTCTTGAGTGAGAGGCGTGAGCTATGCAGTATAAACTACTGTGGTTTCTAGCCCTTTGGCTGAGAAAATAAAGCAGATACTCTGCCCTAAGCTAGCATGCAGCAGGGTAGCAGGATTCTCATGTCTCTTAAAACTTTGGTATACGAGTATGCTGTCATTTTTGAAGCAGCATTTTTAAGAATCTTTTTTTTCTTTCATGAAATGTGTCCCTTGTTTATAAAAGTGCTCATGCATGCTGTACAAATTCAGGGGCAGACAGAAGCATAATGGAAGAGAAAAAGTTCCCCGTAAATCCCCGACCAGCAGAAGTGTGTTAACACTTTGGCACAGACCTTCCAATCTATTTCTGTAATGCTGCCATCTCAAAAACACACTTCAACAGCTCATTCCCAGTCCTTCAAAACCTTCTCTGTGGAAGGAGAGGCCTGAGTGGGCGCTCTACGATTTCTGATGGAAAGTGGGTGCATCACCCACACTTGTCACAATTAGTTGCAGCCAGAACAGTGCCTTGGGGCTTCCATAGCAGGGCAGCTTCCTATTTCAGTCTCACTTCCAGGTCCTCTGCCAAGCCCCTGATTTACACGAAGCCAAAGAGATGGGTAGACAGGCACTAAGGGGATCACTGGTATGGGTGGGGGGCCTCACCCACACTGAGCATTTATGTCAGATTTCCTGTACGAAAGTTGAGTGGTTTTTTGTTTGTTTGTTTGTTTTTGAGCACTTATCGACTTGTTGTCAGTGTTGGCTTATACAGAAAGTCTCTGATCAATACCTATGGCAGAGTCTGTAGGCATTCTTCACTGGTTCTTTCCAGAGCCAGGCTGTGATGTCACCACAGAACCCAAGCAGCTGTGAAAATCAAACATGCATTTATCTCAAAACCACATTGAACAGTTTGAGAGTGGGCAAATGCTTTTCATAGAGCGAGCTCCTGTTTTTAATGATATATGAAGGGGCTGTGCCCCAGCTCCACCTCGAAATTAAACTTATCACCATTCCTTCCTTTGCTCATTCAACAAGTGGTCGGTCTGCAATGTTTGCAAGTTCCATGTCTAAGAATTTGCCTACTTGCTAAAAGGTCTTTGAAAGCCCCAAATGAATACCTGTGACCCTTCTTAGTCACTTGCAGACATTTGCATAGAGGTCAGGTTATGTATTGATCTGCTGATGAAAATGTTGTGACCAGAGGCTTACAGGGACCTCACTCTGTAGTTCCCTTGGGAGCAATGGTTCAGAACCTGCTAATTCAGTGTTTGTGATGATGTTACAGAGCTTAACTTCTGCAAATGATGACAACAGGCTGTATCTGCTGAGTGCCCATGAGGCTCCAGGTCCTATGGCAGACACCAGGACCACAGAGAGGAAGACACGACTGACCTCACACCTCCAATGCATAGCACACAGGCTCTCTTGCATGAGCAATTGGAAATAGAGGGGTCCACAGTCCATGGTCCAGGCATGAGGTCCAGAGCTGGCTGAAGGGGGCAAGGGAGGGGCCTCTGGGTATGGGTCTCCTGTTCTATGGTGTGTGTGTTCAGTGTATGAAAACCTGTCGAGTTGCACCCACATGATCTGTGACCTTCTCTGCATGTGTATCATTCTTCAATAAAAATTAAAAACAAATAAAAAATGACCCTAAGATAATCAGGACCCACTCAGTGCTTGGAAAAGAGTCTAGCTCCTGGTCCACATAAAGAAATGAGGCAGGTCTACACCACAGGACTGCTTCCACACTGTGATTAGGCAAGGCTGCTGCCACAGTGGATGAGGGCTCTCCCAAGGATGTTGTCTCCCCCGATGGCAGACCCTTCCTGTCCTCTTCACTTCCCTGGCCCTCAGAGGCACCCTGGGGTCCTGGGCCCACATGCCTTTCCTATTGCTGCCCCCATCTTACACATCCAGGATCCTCTTCCCCCCATTCTCTGAAGACTCCCCTAGAACCATTCCACACTGCTCCCCACCCCCAATATATGATGCCACAAATCAGCAGAGGCAGAGAGCCCGCTTCTCTAAACACATATTCACTTGACAGCCTCATGGAACATGGAGCTCTCAGGGAGGAGAGTGATATGTTTCAGAATCTCTTTCTTGGCCACCAACATGAGACCACCAGGGCCAAGCTGTCCATATTCCAAAGTCAGAAGGCACTACTGGGGTCTCCTCCTCACCCAGCTCCCCTAAAACCCACTTTCCCTGACCTACACTTCTCCTCTCTCACAATCTTTGATCCCACATGTCGGGGGAAACGTCACTGTTCCTTTAAATGTCCCTGAGAAAGTGTGTACAGCACAGTAGGTGAGAGCTAGTGCGGGTCAGGGCTCTGCTTCTTCCTCATACCATGAACACTCCCTATGAAGCATCTCACCCACTCACCCATGTAGGGATAGTCAGTTAAATGACACTACAACCATCAGTACTCAAGGTTTTATAACGAATCCAGTCCTGGTGAAAGGGCCAATGGAGTGAGAAAGTTTCCTACCAGAGCATATTCACATGAGACAGTAGACAGTTTTTATCCCAAAATGTGGGTTTGTGCAGACCTCAATACAAAGAATTTATGGGCGTCTTTTCCCATGGGGACCTGGGGTCAGCTCTACTTGTTGTTACCGCACCAATTTTAACTGTTTTAGGGCTCTGTTATTCATAGGTAGAATTTGTGGAAAAGCACACAAACAAACATGAAAAGTATTACAGTACATTGACCCCAAGGACATTTTCGGGCAGAATACAAGCCTTCCAAGGTCTCAGAAAGGTATTACTTGCTAATGAGAGCCTTGAACCAGAGCGTTATCTAAATCAGTACCATCCAGTAAAACTTTCTGCAATAACATGCAGCTACCGAGCTCTGGAAAGGCAGCCTGTATGGCTGAGGAACTGAATTTAAAAATTTAGCTTAAAGTTTACATTTAAACAGCCATACGCAGCTAGCAGGTCAGTGTCGGAAAGCATAGATCTGGATCCTTGCTACTCAAAGTTTGGTCTGAGGACCAGCAGTCTTGTCCTCACTCTGGACCTACTGCACCAGAACCTTCATTTTAACAAGACTCACAAGCTCTTGGAAGTTTGAGAAGCTCTGATCTAGAACAGCTGTCTCCGAAAAAGTGTTCTGCAAATCCCCTCTTTTCCTCTCCCTTCTCAGGACTCACGTATGTTCTCAGAGTGCTGGGTGGTGGTTCATGAACCCCCACAATATTGTGTGCACAACGCTTTGGAGGTTTATACCTAAGCACAGATGCCTTCATCAGAACCAGAACCAGAAGAATGCCACTCCCACACACTGTTCTACAGGACCCAGAGGAGGCTATTTTGGTACAGCTCAGGAAAATGGGACTCTACTGTATGAATCTGTATCACATTTTGTAGTTAAAAAGCTTTTGCTGCCCTAAGTATTACTAACAACCCCATGTTATAAAACTCAGAGGTTAAGAAACGTACCAACTGAGAACCCCACAGTCCCAGGGAGGTGGACTTCAGAGTAAAATGTCTAAACCCAGGCTCTCCAATCTCACCACCCAGACAGCCTCCTGCTGTGCTTGCTTTCCTCCCTTGTCCCTGCATCTACTGGTCAGGTGAGCACAGCTCAGGACCACCCACTGTAGGACAGGCACCCTCAGGCATGATGTTTTCAGGGAGCTCAAGGTCAAGTTCACGGGCAGGAGCGTGCTCAGAGCGAACAGGGCTGTGCGCAGAGTGCTGAGGGGTGCTGGTGGCAGAAGTGGGGCTGGCGAAGATGTCAGAGGAAGTGAAGGCGTGTCAGACAAACTCAGGAAAGCAGAAATGTTGACTTTGGCCCAAATTGACAGTCTTCCATTACCATAGAGTTGACCCCTCCCTTTATGGGATGGAAGAACTGGCTCTTGGTGGTGAACACACAATGCAATATACAGATGATGTATGATAGAATTGTACACTTGAAATCTATATAATTTTACTAACAAATGTCACCCTGATAAATTTAATATAGAGAAAAAAAAGCCTTAAATACCTTACCATGGGGTATGAATTTTATTCTATATATATAACATGAAGGCTCTGAGAGTTTTTAAAAGAAGAAAGCTCCAGGATTAGACTTATGACTTGGGAAGAGAGGGTTAGATGAGAGAGTTGGGGGAGGAGGGGCTATCGGTGTCAGGTTAAAGATGACAAGAGCTGACATTGGGGGCAGGGTGGGGGAGGACAAAGACACTTCATATTAGGATGATCAGAACTTGATGACCAAGGTGTGAAACATAACTGACATTTTTCATTCATCAGATGGGGAAAAAAAAATAATAGACCGACACTTGGTGCTGATAAGCGGGTGGAAAAATAGTCACTATCCTGCTCTAAGAAGTGTGAGCCAGTCCAAACTTTCTGGAGGGTCATTGGAAGTTAGTTGTCTATTAAGTTAAAACCACATGCCCTGTGAGCCAGAAAACCTACTGTTAAGCATCAATCCTAGAGAAACAATCAAGTGACTACACAGAAATCAAGTAGACAAGTAAGGTCAACTCTAGCTCCCTGATCTGTCTGCCCTCTTCTAGCCTTTATCTACCTTCCAGCATTGGCTGACATTTACACTCTATATTTGGTCTGGGTTTTAAACGGTATCCATGGGAGAGGCAGGATGGAGTGTGTTTACTCCACTTAGCTCAGAACTGCAAGTCACTATTTATGTCACTGTTTAAGCAGGATTACAAGGCGGTTTTTCCTATGATTTTTTTTTGGCCTTTCAGTATTTCCTACATAAAAATAGATATTTTTAAAGATTTTATTTTATTGTTTTTGACAGAGACAGAGACAGAGAGAAACAGAGAGAAGGGAGAGGGCCCAGAGCAGTCTCCATAGTTGTACGTCATCAGTTTTCGACATGGTTTCTTTCCACAGGTGGGCAGGGGATGCACATGGTGGGAACTGGGCTGGGGGCCTCCTGCATGGGAAGCACACCCCAGGTCAGCATATGGGTTGGCTGGGGCCAGGATTCGATCCTAGGTCCCGGGGGCTGCAAAGTGAGGGCTTAACCCGCTGAGCCATCCCAGCTTCACTGTAAAAATATTTTTAATGACGCTGAGATCTCTACCTGGTGTACCTAGACAGATGGGGGCACGGAGAAGGACAATGGTCCGGGGTGGGTGAGGTGTCGATAACTTGAATTATGAACAGTGAGATGTCAAGTCAGGGTTGCCCATGACTGGCTAGGGGCCAGCTGCTGTGGCTGAGAGAGTCAAAGGAGGAGAGAACATCAGGTAATAGGTGGGGATCCATGATGTGCTTTGTGCAGGGGGCTGAGGAGACCTACATGGCTAGAGGAGCAGATAGAAGAAAGTTGAGGAATGAAGGCCAGTGTGCTAACCACATGCACTCAGGAAGGGACTGTGAAGAGACACATAAGGCTAAAAAGAAAGGCAGATGTGAACAAAGATGGTTTCCTTTAAGAATTCAAGACATATGACTATATGTTTAGTGTGATACCAAAAACATCCCCTTGAATTCTACTCAGTATATTCTACTTGAATATACTGAAATAATTGTGTCATTGGGTGACATTGTCTTTGAGTTCATTTCCTCCAGAAAGTACCCCTGACATCCACAGACAAAAATGGGCATCTATCCACACTCCCCTGTGACATCCAGCTGCCATCTGCATCCTGGGCTGGCAAGCTCCCTGAGGGTGAGGCCCTTGTGTGTTCCCTGAACTACCTTCTGGGGCCAGCACAGTGCTGGGCATGTGGCAGAAACACATGAACTATCTGTTGAAAGAATAGATGGAGAATTGAGGGCATTCTAGAGAAAAAGTAGGGCCAAGACCTGGGTATGTCGTGTCACTAGTCCAGTTTAGAGGAAGGGAATGAGCTGGGATGGAAGGCTGAGGCTGGCTATCAAATGAGGCCCCACGTGAGGATGGCAATTTATCCAGCTACTGTCCAAATGTGCAACATGTGACCACAACTGTGTAGAAAATATATGACACACACAGAGAAAAGAGACTAGAAGGAAAGGCCAACGGGGATAACATCTATGGCAAGCTTTCCGAACCCTGAGACAGAGCCCCACGGCACCTGGGACATCTCAATCACCCGACTCACTCACGATTCGTACCCTTGGCAGGGGGACAAGAGAGATGGCAGCCCATCTGGGAGCTCCAGGTGAAGTGCTTGCCACAGCAAGGTAATTCACAGCAACAACTAGGCCTCTTCTGGAAAACTGAGTAATACTGTTATTAAAACTTTTATGATTGGTATGTTTTACATGAATAGAATTTTCTTCAGCTGCTATAACTTGGGAGTGATGAGGATGATGGTAGAAGTAATAATAATGAATTCAACCTCAAGCAGATCTAACGTCTGGGAAAGGAAAGGTGTCAAGGCTGCTTCACTGATGGGGTCCAGCAGCACAAACCTGGGAGCCTGCTCTGGTTTGCACAAGGCAGCCCCGGGCCCCAAGGTCCTGGGTGGGACCACACAGCAGCCATAGCCCGTCCTGGCACTTGCCCTGAAAGTATTAAACCCGCTTCCCTCCCTGCTTGGGAGGGCTGGTTCCCAACAGAATATGGATCATTCTTACCTCCTCTCTTTGCATGAAAATGAAAATCACTGTCCCTGTACCATAAAGTAACCTAGATTCTTTCACTCTGGAATTTATCTGAATTAGTTACTTCTATGGCTTAGAGAATGTTACATACTAAACATAGATGGACAAAATAATTTTGTCCTACTTAAGCAAGGCTGTTAAATAAATACCATACTGTATTTTAGGAAAAAAAAAAAAATCAGAATCTCTACCTAGAGACCATTCCAGGCATTTGACAATGAACAAAGCCTAACTCTCACGGCATAGGCTGAGGAAGTTATGAATTATTAATGTGCCAAGCACTGCTGCTCTCTGAAGCTTCTTTCCTGGCTCTCACAGTGAACCTGAGTGTCTTGTGTTTAAGTTCCATTCATCCTACAAGCCCTTGAGGGACGTTTCCAATTCCAGGTCATGGAGGTTGATAGAGCTAATAATGTCAGGGTTTTACCTGCACAGGGCAAGCCCCCTCCTCCCTCACTGTTTCATCCAGTGGCTGTTTGAGTCACTTTGCAATGGCTTCAGTAACCTGGCTGTGAATTGACAGACTAGGTCTTCAGCTACAGCTTGAACCTCCCCCAAAAGCTCCCTCACTGACTATCCCAAAACATAGTGGCAGCAGCAGCAAAAAGTCACTGCTGAACCAGGGCCCCGGACCAGGAAGGCCACCGGTGTGCTGTGGGGGCATCTTCCTTGCACTTCTCCCGGGGCCGCCTGCGTCTGTCGGTGTCACCTTAGGAACTGAAAACATGTTGTACGCTGCACTTTTATTAACTTCCTAGGAGGGAGACAGAAAACATAGAACTTCTCTGAAGCTGTCTTCACATTGCTTCAAGTGAGCTAGTCCCCACTTCACCCCTGGGTGTGCGCTTCATCTTACTTTTAGGGTAGGGGGACCCTAAGAGAACAACTGGGTTCTATTTCCTTTTTGTCCCACAACGCAGTGCTTTGGTGGAGTCCTGGAATTAGAGTAGCCACTTAGAATCCCCTGAACTTTTTTGTTGTTGTTGCTGCTAAATAAAATTCGCCGTGGAACGTTTCTCCCCAAGGCCCTCGTCACCATGCACATGGCTCTGGGGACCATCACTTTCTGGCACTCTGCTTTCCATGAATGAAGGAAACAACCAGTGAAAGGCTCTCTAGCGCGGCCGCAAAACCTGCTTCCAACAGGCTGCTCACTTCACCGGAAACACTACCCATAAAAAACCACAAATGTCAAAGACATAAAAGAGTCATCTGCTTCGTCTCTGCTCATTTTAGAAGACAGTTGCTTTTGAAGATGCTTGAATTCTGCCCCAGTCTTAACACCATTTCCCCTTTGGGACAGGCAGCTAAAGCCCACCCTATGAGGGGCTCACACCTGACAAAGGCTGTGACTGCAATTTATGGGGAGCTTCCTACATGACACAGGGCCCCATGAGCCTGGTTATGAAATGGGAGAAAATACTTCCTGGGGGGAAAGGTCAGAGGACACTAAGTGACAGAGGAGCCAGATGCCTCAGTTATAACCAACAGTGAAGGCCCTGGCAGAGCATATTGAGCCCCTGAGGGAGATAGCGGAGCAGCACGTGGGTGTCCCACTGAAGGGCCCACCTCTCCTCAGGGAATAATACACTGCAAAACGTGTGTGGGCAGTTTCCTGATGTCTCTGAACTTACAACTCACCCTGGTACTTATTTCCCCTGCTGTACTGTCCATCCTTAACTTTTCATCAAACATGTGAGTGGCACCATGAGGATTTATGACATTTTCTTCCAATTTCCCTGCAGTAAGAATTTTACCCAAAGCATTTACGTACTTGCTGGCTGTCCAGCAAGCTATTATTCCCACTAATGTGAGTCCTGTCCCTCCCCAAATGCCTCTTACCAGCTCCCCAGTGAAGCAGCGTTTTCTCCACTGTCCGACCCTCCTTTTTGGGGTCTGGGGGCAGCACAGCTCTCTCCAGCTCTCCAGGGCTGACACCAGTGGATGTGGGCGGGTATGGGAGGGTGAGGGCCTGCAGAAGCGGCTTCCTGGGCAGAGGTGGCTTGGAGCCGAGCTGCTCCGATGACCGGGCCTTCCCCTTCCCCTGGTCTTTCATGGACCTGGCCCCTCGAGCAGGGGGGGCCGTCCCCACATGACACTTGTCCTCTTTCGTGAGCAGAGTCAGTCCTCCCTTTTCTAGCCTGACCTCAGCACTGTACCTCTTGATTCCTTTCACTTCTGGTGAGGATACATCTCTGTGTTTGAAAGAGAGAGACGTGGACCGGAGTTTGACGGGGAAGGGGCTTCTGTCCCCGCATGTGGGTGGCTCCTGGGCCGTGCGGCAGGAGTCGCTTGTGGCTGGTATGTTCACTGCATCCTGGGGGTTCTGGCCCGGCTCAGCCTGGCTGGCCACGCTGTCCCCCAGGTCCTGAGAGCTACACTCGGCTGGTGAGGGTGGCTCCTGAGGGTCCAGTTTTTGGTTCTGGGGCACAGGAGCTACCTGGAGGTCATCGAGGGCAGCCTCACTCTTCCAGGCCAGGCCACTCCTCAGCAGGGGCAGCTGAGCAGTGGAGGGGACAGCGTCAGGACCCATGGGGCCAGGGTGCTCCAGCTGTTCTCTGTGGCTTGTGCGTGGCCATGCCCAGCTTGAGGACACAGAGAACTTCTTCACACCCCGAGGTGTGCCACTTCCTCTTCCAATTTTCTGCTCCTGTGCCACCCTCTCAGGTCCCCGTTGTGGGGATTCCACCAGCTCAGCCCTGGAGGGTTCCAGAGAGGTGACCTCCTTGTCCAGGGCACAGGGGGTGGGTTCCTCTGGGGGTGACTCCAAGGTGAGCGAGGTAGGGGACACAATGAGGTTCCTGCTGGCCACCAGGGCTTTGTGCTTCAAGCAGCTCTTAGAGGCTGGGGGGCTTGGGGCAGGGGACTTGGGACATTCTGTCCCTGCTCTCTCAGGACTGGGCACAGCCAGTGTCACCTCCACCTCCTTCTGTACATTGTGGTCTAGACCATCTGGTCCAGAGGGTGTCTCCACCAGGGTGGCAGGGCCGGTCCCAGGAGGTGTCTTGTCTTCCCCAGGGATGTGGGGAGATACCTGACCCTCAGCGTCTTCAGAAGCACAAACCACCTCATCAACTGTGTCCCCAGCTGGGGAACCTGTGCTTGTGATGGACAGCTCCTCCCTATGGTTTTTGCTGTTGGTTTCAGGGTGTGGGGAGCTTTCTGGCAGAAATGGGGACTCCAAGCAGGAGGCTGGGCCTGACCCAGGCTCTGTGACTTCTGGGGTGGTTGGGCGGCTTGAGGGGTTGTCCCCTGGGGAGTTCTCCTCCTCAGCACTGGCACTGAGTGCTGGGCAGTGTTGCAGGCGTGCCCGTCTTGCACGGGCCCCCACAGGTGGCAGCACAGTGGCCGGTCCCCCAGACTCAGGGCCTCTGTCCAGGACCACATCCTGCTGCTGCCCAGAACCGGGCCGGTCTTCCGAGCTGACTGTGAGTGATGGCTTCTCATTGTATTCCTTCTCCTCTGGGGTGCAGATCAGGTCGCTGAGGGATTCGGACTGTGCCCGCTATGAGAGATGAAGAAGACAAAAGACAGCAGCTTTACACGGACTATGAGGAAGCCTGCGGCCTTCTCATTTTGTTCACAGCTCTATATGATTTAAAGGTGCAGTATGTCCCGGAAGCAGGCACTTGAGTGGACATTCACACACTGGTGTCTTTTCTTAATTCCTCCCTTATTGGCCTATTTGAATTCTTGGGGGTCTGTCATACCCTGCGCTCTACATTCATTACTTCATTTACTCCTTGATTCATCCCAGTGAGGAAAAAACTATTATTCCTTCTTTGCATCCAGAAAACCGGGAGCTCAGAGTGGTCCACCCTTTGGTCAAGGCCTTGCTTACTAATAGCTCCGCAGGAAGCTGGTGCTCTGTGACCCTGGGCTGCCTCAGAACCAGCCTCCTACCACGATGCTCTCGCCTCTGGTTTGTACCTTGATCACAAGAGCACTGGTTTACCTAAAAGATGATTCATACCATGTCCAACAGGATCAATAGCAAACTTCTCAGCTAAATTTCAAGTCTTCCATTCTTGCTCTGAAACTGTATCTCTCACTCCCGACTCGGGTCCAGCCAAGTCCCCACTCCTGTTTGCCAGGCTCTGAGCGCCTGGCCGCTGCTCTCCCCTCAGTTTCTGGATGCTCCACCCATACCCACGAGACTGGCTCAACTTCCTCTATGGCTCTTCCTTCTCTCCTGAAGCCCTTGGCAATAAATGCTACACTGCCTTGTGGCACTTCTCTTCCAAAATACCTCTAGAATTCAGACTTAGTGACGTCCTCCTTCCCAAAGTCAGTTCCTGCTCTCTTAAGTAGGAAAGGGCATCCAGGTAACCAAGACTCATTCAAAAAGCAGTAGGTTAAGATGACCCAAAGGTCAAGGGTATTGAGATTAATCTTTGTAAGAAGTTGATGACATTAGACCTGGAGAGTTAGTTACCCAGGCTGTTGCATAAGCACAGCTTCTCTTCACCCTTTTTAGGAAACACTTCAGGAGTGTGTGCTGTAGGTTTTTTGTTGTGTTGAGGTTATTTTAACATTTTCCAGATGGCATCTCCTAGCTAACAACAAAGGATAACTGGGATGTTTGGACAATACCTAAGGTAATTCTTGCCAAGATGCACAATCCCCTTCCTTGGGGTATAAAAAGAGGAAGATGTGCAAGAAAATCCAACAGAAGAATTTTCAAAAGCTGCAGGTACAAAAGGTGTCACTGGCCTTTGGCTGTTACAGGAAATCACTGATGTTGAAACCTCTTTGGGATGTGGGTCATATTTTAAAATGCTTGGAATTCACACTAAGTCAGCACAGAGCCCAGAAGCAGACACATCCCGGCCTGAGGCACACTGGCAGCTCTGTGGATGTTCCAGTGGAGGGCAGGGCCACATGAAGGCGGGCGTGAAGCACAGACTCCAGAGGATGGATGCTGAGCTGAGGCTTTGCAGGGAACAGAGCAGCTTCTGACTCAGCCCGGGCTCCTGGCTGGGTACAACAGGAAGGATGCATGTGCCCACTCCAAGTCCTCTGCCTCCCTCCCCTCCTCCTCTGGTCCCTCACAGCAGCTAGCATCCTGGACCTGTCCCAAGGAGCTGGAAGGAGAGGACCCGGTGCTCAGCCTGCACTGGGATAGAGACTTTCATGGATGGCTGCTCATCTACCTCCTCTTGCCAAAATCTTGAATGGTTCACATAATCTCTGGGCAGAGAACATGGCCAATGAGTAGTGATGGGGCGAGGGGAGGTGCCAGTCTCTGTCTAGGACTCAGGACTGGGCGCTGGCAGCTCTGCCAGCCACACGACCCTGGGTTAGTCATCTAATTGTGCTGCTCAGAGTTAATAATGCCCCCTGTTCCTGGCACTGCCTGGGTTGGGATGAGGACCAGTGGGTGTGGGGAGAGCTTAGTGTAAACATTTATGGGCATCCCACTTTTGCATGAGAGCCACACACAGGGCACCGCTCCATGCAGCCAGGTAAAATGCTGACATAACAACCAGCGATTGTCTCTCCCAGCCTCTGCTTTGGTGGGGCACACAGACTCAGCCAAATGCACACTTGGATGTGTTTTTTAAATTCATAATAAGTATCAGTCTTTATAGTCTGTTTTTTGGTGTGTTTTTTTTTTAAACTATGCAAGATTGAGTTTTTAAGGTAAGAAAAGCCTGCTCCCTTTTTTTCCTTCTAGAATGCCAAAAGACTCAGACTACACGATGTGGAGCCAGTTTACTCCACTGAGGACAGAGTGGGAGATGCCTGGCCGGGCACAGAGGAAGGGACTTGGGCAGCAGGAGGAAGAGACTTCAGGTTCCTGAGCCTGAGGCAGGAGGTGAGAGAGTGGGTTATGAAGAAAGGAACTCCAGATATTGGAGGGGTAAGAAATGCAGAAGGAACATGGACCTTACTGTCCAGGGAGGCCCAAAGGGACAATGAACCCGCACAGAAGTCCCACGGTCAGGAGGGCAGCAGAGGGGCAGCATGGTGGCTCTTCCCCATGTGCAGAGCAGGGCAGGAGCATCTGAAAGCACCTTCTTCCCTGAAAGGGGGCACCAGGAAGATCCTCGTGGTTAGGAGGAGGGACCTTATGACCAAAGGGCAAAAGGGGTGGTGGATGCTGATAGACAGAAGCCTCCAACTTAGGATCCAACAGTGAACCTGGTGACAAATGGCTAGCTACCCCTGTCCAGTCAGGAAAATACAGATACCTCCCCAAACTGTACATATTCATACTGCTTCCAACCAAGAAGCTGGAGGAAAATAAAGGAGGGGAGGATATGGAAATGGCAATTTCAATCAAGGAAAGACGATGTTTACCCAGACTGACGAAATCAAATTTTCTGTTACTCTAACTAACATGGTTCAAAGGCTAGGTGAAGTTCAAAAGTAGAGAAAGAGGGGCACAGCTCTACCCAGGGTGTCTCAAGAAGGGATGCTACACTTCCCCCGTGGAGTAGCAGCCAGGCTTCCCTCTGCCACCAAGTCCTGGGCTGGCAGTGGCTGATTTCACATACCCTTGCAAGGGCAAAAGACATCCCCATGGGAATAAAGCCCACACATAAAGTCCAGAGGGAGCTGGCTTTGTCCCTGCCCTGTGGCTCCACTCAGCAAAGGGACAGGCAGGTCAGAGTTACTGGGCCATGCCAAGTTCTCACAGCTCTGAACTTTCCACTGTTACTGCACTGGGTGTACATGCACGTGCACATGTCCCCGAGTCCCCTGCTGTACAAGAGTGCGTTAGCCTGAAGGTAACCCCAGCCTGCTTCTTTCTTTAGCATTAGTCCCCTCAAAAGTCAACCTTTTAAGCCTCATGTCAAGCCTTCTGGCATGAGTTTCAAAATCACCTTGCACTTTCTCCGGGAGTCCCTGACCCCCTGAGAGGCCCCACACCCCTGCGCCAGCTGAAGAACCTCGCTTATCCTGGGTACTTCATCAGCACCCTACAATCTTGTCTGGAGGGAGAGGGAGAGAATGTTGTTGGTCTGTGAGCATCTCTTCTCCGCACTGTCATGCTCTGTGGCTGGGTGGTCCACACCCAGCTTCTAAGCTCTGCTGGGGGGAAGCTTTGTGGGTACCATCAGGCAGGGGAGAAGGCAGTATTCCTATGAGACCTCTAACCCCTGGGTACTGTGAGGTCAAAATACTCCACCAGCCAGTTCTGGCTCCCAGAACTATGAGCTGACAGCTGCGCCAGGCAGCATGCCCAAGGAGGGTATGTCCTTATAGTGGCATGATCCCTGTCCTCACCCAAGGCAGGTGTCCATTCTAGTGATTCTTCTGTCATTCACTCATTCATTCATGCATTCAACAAATGTTTACTGAATGTCAGCAATTCGACCCGCCTTGTTCCAGGAGTTGGAAGTACAGCTTAGACAAGGTCCCAGAGAAGACGGGCAGAAACACAGGTCCCTTCAGGGTGTGGCCAGTGCTAGGAAGGAGGTGGACACAGTGGTGGGAAGGTGGGTCAGGTGAGCTTCTGTGGGGAGAGGACCACTGAGCTGTGACCACAAGGCTGAGAAGCAATAGGCAGGACGAGAGTGTCTCCAGCAGGAGACACATAAGGCAGGTACAAGGCCTGAGTCGGAGGCAGCCTGGAGCACTCAAGCAGCTGGAAGGAGGTCAGAGTGTTGAAGGAGAGATGGCAAGAGGGAGCCTGAGAGGCAGGCTGGGCCCAGCTATGACAGGCTCGGAGTGTGGACTTCACACTGAATGCAGTGGGAGGGCAATGCACCCACAGCGCACAGCAGGTTCTGGGTAAGTGTTGCAGACTGAATGAATGAGTGAATGGAGTGTTTACGCAGGGGAGAGATGTATCTGATTTATGTTAAAAAAGACAAGCAACTCCACCTACTACAGCAGGTCAGTGTGGCCATGGGAGTCATTCAGAGGGGGCACTTGACCCTGAGGGGAGAGAGGTAGGTGGGTAGCCTTGGGGAAGAAGCCCACTTACTGAAGACAGTCGCCTCATTTTGCTTGAACGCTGGTTGCGGGGCTTAACCAGGAGCTTGTGCTTAGCTGCAGAGTTGTCCAGGCAGGAGGAGAATTCTGGGGGATAATTGAAATCAGCCACTGGTGCCATGCTGCTGTCCAAGGTCCGGGAGAAGAAGGAGGTGTCACTGGAGGGCCTGGAGGACAGCTGGTCTGGAGACGACGGCCGGGATGAGGAAACTAAAGAGACCTTCACAAGACAAGGAGCAAACACAGCAAATAATTCTTGGGATAAAATAGGTGCAGCCAACACTTCAACTCTCTCCTTTTACTGTGCTCCATCTTCTCACTAGAGGACATGTTTTACATTTGACTCTCAACAGAGAGGGTCCTAGGATGATGGCTGGGACATTTAAGTGTTGGGCTGACCCCCAGAAACCTACCACTGATTTCCAAAGCCACCCAGACAACCTGTGTGTCCCAGTAGGTTGACCATATTTTCTTGAGACAAAAACAGGATATTAGGATGACAAAAATGGGACAGGGTAATGTTATAATCCATAGTCATAAAAAAGTAAGATCATAACAAAAGTTTTATCACATGAACATTCTGAGCTAACAATTATTCTTTTGGTCATAGAACTCATACAAAACTCTAGGCCAGAAGTAGAGGGGAACTGTATTTCACCACGATCATACTATGAATATTTTTCATTGAAGTAATCTTACGCAGTAAATTTTGATTTTTTAACACCTTACCATAAAAATTCTCATACTCTATGACACAAATTTTATTTTGTAACTAACACAAGCTGGTATATGCTAATGTCCCACTGGAGAGTTCCACTGTAATAAAAAAAATAGCTTAACAGCTTGTTGAACCGAAATATAAGTCTGAAAATCTGAAAAGTCTGAATCAAACTGAACGTAGGGCAGAAAGAATCTCTATGGGAGGAATGGTGGTAAGAAATAACAGTAAGACTCAGAGTCACTGAATCCCACACTCATCACCTGATGGAAGCAAACAGCCAGGTGAGCCATTTAGTAGTTCATGTGCATGGAGACCTTCCCGGCTCCCACATGCTCAATGGGGCTTAGCAACCTGCCTCTTGAATTCCCTGTCGCTGCTGACAAGCTAAGGAGTTGCATCTGATCATCACTAGCTCAAGGAGCCTGGCCTTGACTGGGTAAAGAGAATTTCCTCTTTCGTCATCCTAGTAATTCTACTACATATATGCATTGATTAGCATAGAGCCTTATGATAAACAACTCGCATTCAATTTTTTAACAAAAAATTTAAAAAGGGATAAAATTGGCATTTATATTAAAATGATGGGATTGTCAGGAAATATGAGGGGGAAAAACAGTACTGTTCCATTTAAAATGGTACGTATGGTCAAACCATGTCCCAGGCATTCCCAGCAGGATAGCTGCCTTCACCGTCCCACAGCAGCTGCCATGGGTGCTTCAGACAAGAGCTAGTTTCTTCAGTGACACAGCCCAGCCTGATTTCTCCAAGGGCAGAGTTGGGCTGGGTTCTGTCTCTGGAAGCTGAATGGGTGGCCCAGGGGTGTGATTTACAAGCAAAGGATGTGCCCAGCCCACCACTCAGCAGTCTATCACTAGTGCTGTGTTTGTTCAGTATAGAAGCTTTCTGGACCTTCATGCATCTTCTTGAAGAAATCTGTCTTTAAGTTATCATTTGCTAAGTTACAATATTTTAGTAGTTACATCTCAGCACAGAGTGACTGACAGCCAAGAGCAAAAATGTTGCCATGGATGAAGGGGATTCTGGCAGACATGTCCAAGAATCAAGAATGACAACAACACCCTAAGATCTAAGTGGATCTCCTGTGAAGGTATCTGTCTGCATAAAGTAACAGAGGGAATACCCACTATGACCATGAGCAAATTCAGCCCATGCTGTGCAGACAGAATCTGGGAGATGTTGGCTTTGTTACAATCCTACACCTACAAACAAACCAGCCACCTTTCTATTCCAGCATGGTATTCAGTGTTAACATCAAGTTTACGTGGTTTTTCCAATATTGTTTATTTTTTGTTTTTTTTTTCACTGTAGTAAAATACACATAAAATTTACCACTTTAACCATTTTAAAGATACAGTTCAGTAGTATTAAATACCTTCACATTATTGTGCCACCATCACCACCATCCATCTCCAGAACTTTTTCCTCTTGTAAAACTGAAACTCTGTGTTCATTAAACACTAACTCCCCTTCTTCCCAGTTCCTGGAAACCACCATTTTACTGTTTGTCTCTATGAATGACTCCTCTAAGTACCTCGTATAAGTGAAATCATACAGTATTTGTCATTTTGTGACTGGCCTGTTTCACTCAGCACAATGTCTTTGAAGTTCATGTTGTAGTAACATGTGACAGGATTTCCTTTCTTTTTAAGACTGGATGATATTCCACTTAGTGCACAGACCACATTTTGCTTAACCATTTATCTGCTGCTGAACACTTGTGTTGCCTCCACATTTTAGCAATTGTGGCTAATGCTGCTATGAACATGGGTGTAGAAATATCTTTTGGGGAAATTGCTTATAATTCCTTTGGATAAATACCCAGTAGTAGAACTGCTGGATCATATGATAGTTCTAGTGTTAATTTTTGACAAACTACCAAACTGATTTCCATAGTGGTTGCACTATTTTACATTCCCACCAATAGTGCACAAAGGTTCCAGTTTCTCCACATCCTCACCAACACCTGTTAATTTCTGGGTTTTTGTTTTGTTTTGTTTTGTTTTTATAGTAGCCATTCTAATGGGTGTGAAGTGGTGTCAGGTTTACATTTTAACTTAAGACCATGATTTTATGCCTCTCATAATGGTTTGGTAAGCCCTCATGAAAACAATCTCTTCAGGAAGGAGTCAGCAAACAAGACAGGAACAAGCGGGCTCCCAGGGATGTGGCTGTGTCTCGCTCACCTGCTTTTCCACAACCCTAGAACCTCACACTGAGCAGGTGCCCAGTAGCCTCTGCTAAACAGGGGGTGTGAGGGAGGGAGAGGGGCAGCAGGATGAGACCACTAGAGAGACTGGCTCTGACACAGGGACTGTCTCCTGCAAGGGCATTGCCTCAGAGACAAGTATAGTTAACTTGTTCACATAAAGATCCCCTATATTTTCTAATGCAAGTATAAAGTTTATTCTTGTCAGTTTCATATAGCCCCATGCATTTATTTTTGCTTTTACTTCCTTTGCCTTTGATGTCAAATTCATAAAATCCTCTCTGACCCCATGGTCCAATAAGTTTAGTACATTTCAGGCCTTATGTTTAGTACCTTTCAGGACTTATGTTTAGGCCTTTGATCCATTTTGAGTTAATTTTAGGATATGGTGATAGCAATCTAGAATTTCATTCTTTTGCATGTGACTTTCCAATGTTCCCAGCACCATTTATTGAAGAGGATTTATTTTTCCCATTGTATGTTTTTGGCTTCTTTGTTGAAAGTTATCTGCCCATATATATATATATGCGGGTTTGTTTCTAGGTTTTCAATTCTATTCTATTGGTCTATTTTTCTGCCAATACCATGCTGTTTTGACTATTGTCACTTTGTAGGACACATTGAAGTCGGAGTGTGATATCTTCAGCCTTGTTCTTTTTTCTCAGGATTGTTTTGGCTATTTGGGATCTTTTGTGATTCAATATAAATCTGATGGGTTTTGTTCTATTTCTTTAAAAAATGCCATTGGAATTTTGATATGGTTTATATTGAACTAAAAAGCTCTGCACTGTGAAAGAAACCATCAGCAAAACAAAGAGGTAATCAACTGAATAGGAAAAGATATTTGCAAACAACACCTCTGATAAGGAACTAATATCCAAAATATACAAAGAGCTCATACAACCCAACAACAAAAACAAACAATCCAATTAAAAAATGGGCAGAGGACCTGAACAGACACTTCTCCCAAGAAGACATACAAACAGCCAACAAATATATGAAAAAAATACTCAACTTCATTAGTTATTAGGAAAATGCAAATAAAAACCACAATGAGATACTACCTAACACCTGCTAAAATGTCTATAATCAACTAGACAAGGAATCACAAGTGCTAGAGAGGCTGTGGAGAAAAAGAAACCCTCATACATTGCTGGTGGGAATGTACGCTGGTACAGTCACTATGGAAAATACTATTATGAATAGAATCACCATACCTTTGCTGGGTATCTAACCCAAAAATCAAAAAACATTTATCCATAAAGCTATATGTACTCTGGGGAAGCCAGGATGGCTCAGCAGGCTAAGCGCTTGTTTTGCAAACCGGAGTTTGAGGATTGAGTCCCTGCCTCGGCCAGTGCAGGCCCATATGCTGAACTAGGGTGTGCTTCCCATGTGGGAGGCCCCCAGTTCAGCTCTCTCTGGGACGAGCTTCCCATGTGTGGGAGGCCCCCGGTTCAGCTCCCAACTTGTGGGGGTGTGCCTCCCAGGTGGGAGGCCCCTGGCCCCGGTGCCTGCCCTGCATTGCCCCCGCACACCTGTGTGGAATGAAACCATGTTGAAAACCGATGACATAAAACTATGGAGACTGCTCTGGGCCATCCCCCTTCTCTCTGTCTTTGTCTCTTTCTCTCTCTGTCAAATACAATAAGATAAATCTTTAAAAAAAAAAAATGTACTCCAATGTTCATTGCAGCATTACTCATGGTGGCCAAGACATGGAAACACCCAGTGTCCTTTGATAGTTGATTGGATAAGGAAGATGTGGTACATATACACAATGGAATATTAGCCATAAGAAAAGATGAAATACTGCCATTAGCAACAACATGGATGGATCCTGAGATTATCATGCTAAGCAAAATAAGTCAGATGGAGAAAGTAAAAAACCATATGATTTCACTCATTTGTGAGATATATATGAAAGCAATAAACAGACAAGACAAACAAAAAGTCATAGACACAGACAACATTTTAGTGGTTACCAGAAGACAATGGGGAAGAAGGGAGGTGCTGGGGGGTGGGGGTTAAATATATGATGATGGAAGGAGAACTGACTCTGAGTGGTGGGCACACAATGCAATTTACAGATGATGTATTATAGAAAAATACATGTGAAACCTATAAAATTTTACTAACCAATGTCATCCCAATGAATTTAATTAAAAGGTAACAAAACAATTTTTTTTGAAGTTTTTTCCTGTCAACTGGGAGGAGCCATTTACTAAAGTGAGGGAAAAGGGTTATAAGTGGACACAATCTATGTTAGTTATCTTATTTTAGCTACTGGGTTTTCATGAGAAGAAAGCAAGGCAAATTATTTTTAAAATAAACCACAGGACTCCTGGCCATGGCTTCCTCTGTACCTGTGGCTTTGGTTTCCCCTATAGCTGATGACTCAGGAAGATGCCTTAGATTGGGCTCATGACACATTTTCCAGGCAGTCCTCCTTAAGGGTCACAAGCAGGATGGGTCCATTTCAAAATCACACCGAATCCTTCCTTTCGAATCCTTCCTTTCCCCTTGGCATAGGGGGACAGTGTATATATGCACTTGGTAAGACTTGGTTTTTGTTTTGCTGATTCTCTGGGAGTCAATAGAACACACAAGACAAGTTGCTGTGCAAATGTAGTGAGCCCACACATTAGAACGACTACTTCTGTGACAAATGGGCCTCTGGTCACCCTTCTATGAACGCGAAGGACAGGCATTCCTTGTGTCCTCCACCTGGGTTCTGTGTTTGCTCTGCCAGAGCTGATGATCCTGGTGTGGCCCACTCTGGCCCCCAGGTTGGGGGCCCTTGGCCAGGAGCTTTAGTTCCCAGACACTTTGAACAACCACCTCTGTCCCCCTGCACCCTCTGTACCGGCTTCCTGGGTCTTCCTGCTGGGGAACTGAAGTCTCACCGCCCAGCATCTACTGTGGTTTGAGGTCTTGGGGTCTGGAAAGACCAAGCCCTTCAGGACCAAGAGCATCATGCGTTCTGTCTTCCATCAGCAACTACTGGGGGTGAGTGGGGCCCATGGGGAGGAGGGGCAGGAAAGCTGACCAGCGTTCTTGTCCGCAGACTGGCAGCATCTGGACATTCACACTGACACTGCTTTGCTCCTGGGAGCCCAATTTTTCCTGAAATGTGTGCTTCTGGATGATGCTGGAAGTGGGTGATTTCAGAGTCTATCAGTAGCCCCGTGTTGGGGCTCACAGGGCCTTGAGAAAATGGCCTGGGGTTCATAAAATTTCTTGGGGGGTGACCCTGCATAAAAGCTGCTCTACAATGTTTATCCTCCAAAAGAGGGGCTCAGTCACCGAGGGGAGGGCTGGGGGTGGCACATGCAGGTGCAGCTAGCAGTCATGAAGCAGGGGCAGTGGGGTCAGTAGGGCTGCTTACGGACATGAGGCCAGTGGGCTTTTCCTTGTGAGGGAAGAGCAGGCGCTCACCTACCTGACCTCATTCATTCTCTCCCAAATCATCTGAGGACAGATTCCTATAGGTTATAGAACCTACCCATGGCCTTTCCCCTTTTTGTCAACAGAGATGTGTCCCTTCTGCTGACCTTGATCTGCCCTCATCTCCCAGAGAAAACAGACTTGCCATTTTGTCATCTTCTACCCAGTATTCCCTACTTCATGGCAAGAAACCTAGAATATGACTTGTCAGATGTAATTTTACCTTATAAAAAAATCATCAGTTTCTACTTTATGTGGTAATAAAATTAAAAAAAATAATTCCATGTATTTCCTGAAAAACTCATTCTTCCAGGAAATATCACCTTGGCAGGAACATCAAATATTGTCTCTGAAGACCCTTTTCCACAATAAGTTTTAAGTTTCTCTGTCTAGCACGTGAGCCTATGGAGGTGTAACAGCAGGAAAAAAATTAAACAGCCCACAATACCATCCTTTTGAGATTTAAGGCATCATTATATCAAATACCATATGTTATAATATATCAACACATTCTAAAGGACACATTGCTTCAAAAAACTGTCAGGGCACAAAATACCATCACTGTGTCTTCAAAACCATGAGGATAAAGATTACAATTTATTTATTTATTTATTTTTAATATTTATTTATTTATTTATTTATTTATTTATTTATTTATTTATTTTTGACAGACAGAGAGAGAGAGAAAGAGAGCTGAACTGGGGGAGCTCCCAGTTCAGCATATGGTTCCGCACGGGCCGGGGCCAGGATTCAATCCCTGGTCCCCGGCGCTGCAAAGTGAGCGCTTAACCCACTGAGCCATCCCGGCTTCCCCAGATTACAATTTATTTATTTTTAAGTCTTAAAGGCTCAAATTGTGAATGCCTATGAAGCTAGTATACTGTTCATATTGGCCAATAATTAAGAAAATCTCCAAACATTAAAAATAACAAAACAACCCATAGGAGGGATGCTGAGAAGGACCAGGTTAGCACCCCCTGTATGAGTGGCTCCCCCTCAGCGGACTGTGGAATTTGCACACTGCAGCGCTTCACAGGTTTGGAGCTGGGGTACTCCCTAGTGAGTGGAGTTAGAAATGACTTGTTCTCTCTACTGTCTGTCCCAGCTAAACACAGAACCACAGGGCTGTGAGCATCAGAGCATGTGGGACGTAATTTGGCCCAGCCTGTCAATGATGGCTCACAAGAGACATCTTTCCTTCAGTGTGGCTCCAAAACAAAGTCACATCTGGTCCTGAGGCTGGGGACACTAAAGCTGCACACCTGAGTGTTCATCCAAAGCACACAAAGTCATATCTGGTCCTGAGGCTGGGGACGATGAAGCTGCACACCCAAGGGTACAAAGGTGTGTCTGTCACATGGTACTTACACCTTAAGCAGCCACAAGCCTGTCAACTTCCCCAACAATATTTTAAGGTGTGGAGGGGTACAAGGTTGTCATCCAGGTAATGGGCCAAACCACTGTTCCTGTCCTTTCTTCCTTTTCCTCGAGGTGGGAGGGCATGTATGGGGAGCCCACTGTCCTCAGACACTGCTTGTGGAGCAAGCAGGAACAGGCTCACCCTAGAGCAGAGCTCTGGAGAAATTAATTCTCTAGAGAGCTCGGGGTGAGCCCCTAATCCTGGGACATGTTTACACTCAGCAACACCACTGTCCTTCCCAACCCTGACATCAGTGACTCTTTGGGAACCCACAAGTACACACAAATTGGGTAAACATTCCTTTCCCTGCCATTCTAGCGGGGCTCTGGATGCCCAGATTGAAGTGACTACTGACTATATCTCAGAGCAGCATAGAATCTGCAAGACAGAGTCACAATGAAACTCTGAGACTTCACTGTGAATGTCCCTCAACCAGGGCAGAAGTCACTGTTCTAAGGACACATGGGGCATGTGTGTGGCAATAAACAATGGACTCTGGCCTTTATTTGTTTTTCAAGTGTCAGAATAATATGGATAATGCCAATTCCATCCACCTCTCACAAAGCTTGTGCACAAGGGGGAAATAATCATTTATGTACAAATACGTTGCATGGGCTTCAGTTGGTGGCACCATGAACTTTGTGGTTTATACACGAATAAGAGCTCAATGCTTCCTCATGGATTCTCATGGGGGAGGGTGGCACCCAGGATTAGTCGCCCTGCCCTGTGAAGGTCACACACACCTTTCCTGCCTGTTTATGAGTACCGTATCTCACATTCCTGCCCTTAACCCAAGTTCTAATCACCGTCCACTAACATATGGGAGCCTACATTAAATAAAATATGTTTACCACGCCCTTCTCCCTCTGGCCAAGTGTCATGACGACAAAGGGTCGACACAAAGGTGTTTTGTTCCTTTAGATGTGATGCTGGTTTGGTCATCTGCTCAGACAGGAAAATCCAGGTATGGGGTTGATTGTATCAGACCTATAACCATCATGAAGACTGTTACCAAAACCCGGTCTCCTAACAAGACCTGAATTTCTGATCAAAGAATGAAAGCAAATACCAAATGTTCTCCAGTGACATGGTTTGGAATCCCTCATGGCCACAGAGAGCACGGCCACCCCCAGCATGGGCATCTTAGGAGAAGACGAGGGGGCCCCCAGCGGTCCCGGCTGCCCTGTGCAGTGGGCATGGATGGAGATGTGGGAGGTGAAGGCTGCACTTGCCTTTATGGTGGTGCTGGCACCGATGTCATGCAGCAGGGACATCTCTGGGGGGCTCCTGGGCAGACCGTCGTCCTCAGAACTCATGCCGGCATCGTCTCCCCGCTTAACAGGAAGGCCCCCTGGAGGTGGTGGTCCCATTTTCAAGTTACACTGTATTTTTAACTGGAATGGAATAAAGAACATTTGCTTCTGTTTTCATCAGCAACTTTTACCAACCAATCCTCCTGTTCCAATTCATCCATTCAGGAGATATTGTCAGTGCTCTTGCCTGTTGCAGGGGACAGGACCAAAAGAATGTCTGCCACCTGTTCTCTTGCTATCAGTTTGAAAAGAAGTGGCTATAATTTAGAACGAGTTGTGGTCCAGTAGTAACAAACCTGGCATGTCTTGGGAGAGCTGTGATGTGCATGCAATTACACTTCAAAATATGAGGGCTGTCCGGAAAAAAATCCAGCCACTGTCAATATAATGAGAACAGGTACATGGCTGGATACTTTCTGGACAGCCCTTGTATATCAAATACACCATGCAGCAACCATTTACAAATGTCTTGATTGGTGTGTGGCATACATACCAAGTGACAGTGCCAAGGAAAAGCTTACCTGTAAAGCCTTAATCCGATCACACACGTTTTCTTGGGAGAACACACGCACAGGCCGGGTAGGGTCCTGTCCCGACTCGGGAATGAAAATACTGTCGTGTGAGAGGGCCCGGCTTCCCAGAGCACCCTTCGACTCCCTAGGATGAAAGACATGCTGTGAAACTCTGCTCAGTACCACCTTGCACCTGAGGTCCTCAGGACAAACAGCAAGGGGCATGTAGGTCAATGGCCCAGCATTCAACAAGCTCACGACTGCATCTATTTTTGACTTGGTCCTGAGTTCAGTTGATCCCCACCCTGTCACATACCTCAATCAACTAATAGGAGTATTATTGAGATAGGAATTTTTCTAACAGACCTGAAAGTTGTGTGAATTCTTTTCATTAATGGAAAAAGCATGATCTGATGAGGTGTGAGGGCCAAGACAGGTGGGGGGCCCTTGACTGGCTGGCAGGTTGCCGGGGAGGGTGAGGTCATTCTTGTGGGCAAAATGCAGCCCCTCAGTGGGCTGGAGGCTGTGTCTGCACAGCAGGTCGAGGGCCTGCCTGAAGGAAGCATCCCCACAAGGAGGTCCAAAGAGCACTCCCACGGCTGGCTTGAAATGAGAACTGCACATCTGCAAAGCCACATCCTCTTCTCATTGTCTGATATGATCCATACAGCCCAACCTGTGTGCTTAGGTCCTGGAGTGTAGATGACCAGCCCTTCTGTCATTACCATTCCAGCCCCTTTCCCAACTCCCTAGCTCCAGGCTCTGATTTGGAACTGCACCCACAGGACACTCACAAAATGTCCTAAGAGGATGTGGGGGTTAACTGTCACATTTTCCTAACAGCAGTGGCGGCCTGAACAATAGGTGGAAGGAGGTGATTGAGACCCGATGATGAAGGGATGATGAAGGAAGGAAAGCCATCCCCCACAAACACTGGCCATCCTGTGTACTGTGAACCCCACCCCTCAACCCAGGCATCCTGTCCTCTGTGAGGCGTCAGGAACTCCTAAGAGTGGGTCTGCTGCACTGTTGGCTGGTGGTGCTAACTGCTTTCTAGCAAACAATAGTGAGTTTGCAAGTAGGAACCCATAGCTCCCGGAAAGGTGTGTCCTCACATTTCTGGGAGGGAACTGGGCCAAGCAAAAGCACCAGGCAGGCCCTCCTACAATGGCAGCTCTTGCCAACAAAGATAAGTGGGCAGCCCATGGCCATACTCTTTGGAAACCATGATCACTGTCCAAATACTTCCTCCTCTGGGTGGAACTGGGAGTTGAGACAGCATGAAAAGGCCTTCACAAAGATGCACTGGCAAAAATACAAGGCCATTCAATATAGCAACATTTATGTAAGCAAAAAACTGGAAGCAACCCAAATTTCCTTCAGGAGGTGTCTAAATAAACTATGTGGAGACTGCAGCTGACCAATGGGTGAGGAAGATCTCTGTGAACTGTATACAGGCAGCACCAAACTGTACTAAGTAAAATATAAAAAACAGTGTGCAGAACATTCGTGGTGTCAGAGGGTGTGTGTGAATACATATGAATATATGTGAACGTATGCATGCATTTGCTTATACTTTAAAAAGTAAAACGATACTTAATAAATTGATTTTTAAAATGATTTTCTTTGTGAGAAGGTTGGAGCAAGGTTCCCACTTGGGAGACCGAGTGCTAAGGGAATTATATTACCAATTTTGAAACTATGTGAATGTTTTGCATAGTTAAAAGACAAAAATCAGACAAAAAGGAAACTAAAACAATCTCTAAAACTAGGAGATAACCACAAGCCTAATTTTATAAATTACCAGGTTGTTGGCATAACCACACAGAGAAAAGTGATTTCAAGTGACTTTAACTCAATATCCAAGTGACTTTTGATTCTATATCCATAATAGGATAAAGTCTCAGAATAAAAACCACAAAGATATCAAACTGCACTCAGTAGTCTTATGAGTAGCAATACTGATTAAAAACAAAAAACACTACAGAACAATCTTTACTGTACATAACCTCTGTCTGGGGAAGGAAGGTAATAAAATTATTATAAGTATGAGCAAGAAAGTAAATAATTTTGTTAATATCATTAGGAACCAAGATTTCCAGTATAATAGAAAACTGAATTCAAACAAAGTAGTAAAAATTCTGTCTTAAATTTAAACCGGAAATATCAGTTAATTAATTATTTATATATCACCTAAGAAATAAAGCATCTTTCCTAGCTATACATAGGAAAGATCTAGAAGCAATGATTTTCAACTCACTAGCATTACTCCTGGCAGCCAGACTGTGGTCTCTAAAAACCATTTCACACTTAAAGGAACTAGAGCCCTATGAAGAAATGGCTGATTACATGTCTAGGGCAGGAAATGTGCAATATACACTTGAGATTTCTCATTGTGCAAGAAAGCAAAGGCACGAAGACAAATGGGATGATGTCAAAACAACCCAGGAGCTAATATGAAGTGACTCCCAACAGCATAAGATGGAACAATGTGAGCATAAAAATGAGTAAAGATCATCCAGGGTTAAAGTAAATCAAATATATAAAAATCTAAGCATTCACAATGATACTCAAGAAAAAAGAAAAGCCAAAACTCATTGGTCAGTATTAGAAGTTGCTGGGGTACCAGGTCATCACTGTGAAGGTGGATCAGTAAAAGCATCATTATTCCAATAACTGTGCTGCCTTTCCTGTACAAATAGTATTTGAGAGCCACCAACGAATTGAAGAAAAGGTCTTCTTCAGAGAAGAATTCCAGCTGACGCATGCAGAATAAATGACAGAATTAGGAAAAAAACACACCACTTTTGCAATGGAATGATGGATCTAGAAGACAATGGGTGTTACAGCTGTTGGTGGAGGGATCACAGTGGCACTCCCTGAACCCAACTAGAAAGTATGTGCCTTGTGATGTGAAGTAAATATCCAGTACCATCTTCAACCAAAATCTCGTTAAGTATTTAGATCCATCTAACACTTTACAAGAAATTTAGAGAATACAGGAATGAGCTCAACCATGCCAAGAGAAAGCAAAGCCAGATGTGGGACATTCTGCAGAGCAAATAACTGCTTGTCCAGCAGATCAACGACAGGAAACAAAGGGGGAGGGAGATTGTTAAGACTAAGAGGCTTAAGAGGCCCACCACACAGACACAATAAATGGGCGTTCACTTTCCAAACTCGGGCTTCTGCAGCATTACTGTGCATTGGCAGGTGGGTCTTTCTGCCCATGGTGATGGATGAGAAGTTGTTACAGAGTCTAGAAGAAACACAGACTCTTTCAGAGGCCAAAAAGGTGCTTTTAAGACCTTGCCTGTCCTCTGCACTGCTCTTTCTGAGCCTCATCATACCCTATCCCCCAATTTCCTTTCCCAGCTTCAATCCAGCAATACCAGGAAATGAGGACGAGGCCCCTGCTAGGTGCTGGGAATATAAAGATGAAAAGGATACTGTCCCCACCTTCCCAGGGGCTCTGGTGATAGAGAGGAGACGGACAAATGCACAGGCCCTCTTGCCATGTTCCTTTCTGTTCCACAGTTGGAGGGGCAACTTCCAGGCCTGTCTCCTCAACACCATACCTGTGTGCTCCAGTCAAGAGACCGGGCTGGGTGGGGTGAGGGTCATAGTTTTCCTATGAAGACATTTCTTCACATGGCTGGCCCAGTGAAGACATTTACTAATCAGCAATGTCATCACGATAATGTCTAGCTCCCCAAGAGTATGGAGCACACTCCTTTAAAAAATCTGTGCTCTCTCCTTTCTGTGCCTCACAAGGTGCAAGGTGGGCATCCTGCTCACTGCTAGCACCAGAAAAAAAGATACCTGAAAGAAAGAAAAACAAAAAACAAAAAAACTTGTATTTTTCCTCTTCTGTCATTTGGTGCCACCAAGTGGTCAGTGTAATTTCTACTCTTTCAAAAAACGGGGAGGAGTCTGGTGAGGAGGAGGGAGGGGGACAGGGCACCATCACTGGGATGCTGAAGCCCGTGACCCCATCTCAGCGTGGTCTGTTCCCCAATTTTGAGGGTCATTTTGCCTCTGAACAGTTTTACCCTCAAACTAAGGGCCAGTGTTGTGTAAAAGAAAACATAAAAGTTGGCATGGCAACAAACCTAACCTCCACCCCACCCCACCCCTTTATACACAGATAAAACTGGAATGTATGTGTTATAACTGTATTTTGGTAAAATACAAGTTATAAAAATAAGTATTTCTTCACTAGTTTCCCCCAAATTTCATGCCTATTGAATCTGCTCTTCCTGACAATATTTTGGGATAATTTTTCTAAGATAGAACTGGAAAAAGCCTGCCCCTTCCTTCTCTCTCGCAGAAAATTTCCTTATTATGTTACCCAAAGTTCAAGCTTAAAGAGATGTATTTTCCTGGTATTATACCCAGGTCTTAAGAGGTTTAGGTCAAATTCATTCAGGGCTTGGATCCTAATCTTGCCACGTTCAGCTATAGGATATTGGGCAAGTTCTCCAAAATTTTACTAAAACTTGGTGTGCTCATTTATGAAACGGTGTATCTTACCTCCTATCCCACAATGATTGCAG
This sequence comes from Craseonycteris thonglongyai, assembly GCA_004027555.1. Lineage (NCBI taxonomy): Eukaryota > Metazoa > Chordata > Mammalia > Chiroptera > Craseonycteridae > Craseonycteris > Craseonycteris thonglongyai. Next base: position 7,797 of record PVKE010006435.1, on the reverse strand, counting down.
ACATTTAATATATGCAGTGCCTGGCACACAGCAGATACCTAATAATTTCCCCCCGACATTGTCCACCCCCATGTATGTAAAAAAAGAAAGCAAGCACGACTTCTATGGGAAAACCTGCCATGGAATTACCTAGGTGGAAAATAGGCTCAGAAACCCAGCAAGTTACCAAGACGAGACAGAATATTCAGGCACTCCCACTCATACAAGCCTCAAGGATGTGAAAAGCAACTTACTCAAGCTCATCCTCTGAGTCATAGCCCACTGGCCCTGACTCGATGGCAATGACCTCACTCTTTGCCTGACTTTGCTTCCAGGTGCTACTTTCTGTGGACAAAGGCGATTCCTTTCTCTTCTTCTTCCCGAAGAACTTCTTAAATGTCTTGAATTTGGATTTTTTCTTTCCTGTGTGAGACATGCATGAGAAGGGGAGATAGCAAGATCTCTGTCCACACATCAATTATTCACTCCTGACAAGCCCTTTTGCTACAGAGAAGTCCGTAAAAGTACCAGTTCACCATTTTTGCACACCTGGAAACAAAGCTTGATATGTTTATTTTGGACATTTAATAAAAGATCCAAGAAAACTCTGGAGCATGATCATAGAATCAAAGCAAGAGCAGCTTTCCTCTCACTTAAATCAAGCTTTAATCTCTGAAATATACATAGTCAATAGCAAAAAGTCCTGATGAGGCAAAGGCCATGACATACCTCAAGTTATTTTTCAAAATAATCCCTAAGTGCTTCATTTAGTGCAGATGTGAGTACCAAGGACTGTCAGAGGAAGGCCCAGCCTCACATGCAAGAGGTGCCAAGGGTCGCGGTGAGCTAACAACATCAAATGGTGGTGGCAGAGTTCAGCCTGACTCTGTCATGCTTCCTGACTGTTAGGATTCACACTTGTAACCATGATGTCTTCTGAACTCTCACACACAAATTCTGTCCCATAATTTTACATTAGCAGCTCAGCAGAATTCATCCCTTTCCTTCCGAATCTTTACAAGAATTAACAATAGAAGGATGTCATATTGCAGATTACCAGGACGTTGTCTAATACATCTCGAAAATCTGTTTAAACGATTAGTGTTACAAGTAAATAATTTTGTAAGCTGCATTCCTTAAATAAAACAGGGTCTTTATATTTAGTTTATATTAATGCCCCCTTGGGAAGTGTACATGATCTTTAACTCATGTGGAAAATTACTAAGAATTACTCTACTAGGAGTTCCTATAGCACCTTAGGTGGAGCAAACCCTGGCCCCAAAGGAATTTGGTACTAAAGCAGTTTTCTTAACTTCTCGTGGAAGTTTCTTTCCCTTTATAGTCATAAAATGATTATGTTGTTAACGGACAGCTCTCAAAGAGAGTCTATTTTATGAAAAGACTCAAGTTTTCTGCATTTGCCACATCATCATATATCCTTTGCAGAAGGTACACATCCCTGCACATCTGAACAAGCATGCAGCCTCACTGTCCTTTATAGTCAAAGATGCTGCTGATTAGGGGATGTGGGTGAGGGTGGCTACACTGACCCAGTCTCATGGATGAATGCCTTTGTTTGACTTGCAATGGTTAGTCAGCCATCCACTGGGGGCCTATTTGGGCTGTTTGTTCACTTGCTAGACCTGTTAATTCAAATTCTTTAATGGTGACAGGGACTAGTCAGATTTTCTAATTCTTGAATCTGTTTTATTAATTTATGTTTTTCTAGGAATTTGTCTATTTGTTCCAAAGTTTCAAATGTATTGGCATATATGAGGGCTAGGCTGTTAAATTTTGGCTCCGCTGTAATATTTCTTGTTACATTAGACATAGCTGGGTGTAATTAGTTCTGTATAGTCACATGGTATCTCCCCTCCATCATTCTTGACCTTGCACACACAGATCCTTATGTTTTTCACCCAGTGCATGTCAAAATGGAAGAGTATTCAGATGTTCAGTTCAAACATCATGCTGTTATTGAATTCTTAACAGTTTCATCATCTGTAATGATTTTTTTTTAAGATTTTTTTTATTGTTTTTGACAGAGAGAGAGAGAGAGAGAGAGAGAGAGAGAGAGATGGAGACAGGCAGAGAGAAGGGGGAGGGCCCAGAACAGTCTCCATAGTTGCACATCATTGGTTTTTCCACATAGTTTCATTCCACAGGTGGGCATGGGGCTGCACAGGGCAGGAACTGGGCTGGGGTCTCACCCCGGTGAGAACTGAACTGGGGGCACTCCCCAGTTCAGCATATGGGTCCGCAGGGATCGGGGCGGGGATTCGATCCTCAGTCCCCGGGGCTGCAAAGTGAGCGCTTAACCCACTGAGACATCCCGGCTTCTCCTGTAATGATCTTTTTTAAAGAAGTCCTCATCCTCTTTTTCAGAAACTTCAAAATGTTTATTTTTATTGTATTACTTGTTCTTATCTGTATTCTTTTCTTCCTCCTACTTTCTTCAGGCTTATTTTACTGTTTGTTTAAACTTCTTAAGATAAATACTTACCTTATTAATTTTCAGACCACTTAATTGATTAATTTTTGGTAATTTCTAAGGTCTTGGGGACTTTCTTATCTTTTTATTACTGATTTCTATCTTAATTGTATTGTGGTCAGATAATACACTCTGTTATGATTTGAATCTGTTGAAATTTGTTGATACTTGCTTTGTTGCTTACCATAAATTTCTAAATGTCCTTTAAATGTGCTTTAAAATAATGTATTTTTTTTACTTGTTTTTTTTTTAAAAACTTGGCATTTTAATTAATTAATTATTGATTGATTAATTTTTTGACAGAGAAAGAGATACAGAGACAGAGACAGAGAGAGGACTGAACTGGGGGAACTCCCCAGTTCAGCATATGGTTCCGCACGGGCCGGGACCGGGATTCGATTCTCGGTCCCCGGTGCTGCAAAGTGAGCGCTTAACCCACTGAGCCATCCCGGCTTCCCAGTGTATTTTTTTAAGGTTTTATATATGTCAATTAGGACAAGGTCTTTCTCTTTTTAATTGTGTTGTCTAAATACTTTATATCTTTAATTTTTAATACATTTGTTTGATCAATTACTGATATGTATTTTAAAAACCTACATTGTACATTTAATATATCTTTATTTAACTGTCAATTTCTACTCTATAACTTTTGACATTATGTTGGTACATAGAAAGGTAAATTTGGGGAAGCTGGGATGGCTCAGTGGGTTAAGCACTCACTTTGCAACCCTGGGGACTGCAGATTGAATCCCAGCCCCAGCCCGTGTGGACCCATATGCTGAACTGGGGAGTGCTCCCAGTTCAGTTCTCACCAGGGTGAGATTCTGGTCCAGTTCCTGCCCTGTGCAGCCCTGCGCCCACCTGTGGAATGAAACTATGTGGAAAAACCAATGATGTGCAACTATGGAGACTGTTCTGGGCCCTCCGCCTTCTCTCTGTCTCTGTATCTCTCGCTCTCTCTCTCTGTGTCAAAAACAATAAAAATAAATCTTAAAAAAGAAAGGTAAATTTATTGTCTTGCTGGGGAACTTAATGTTTTGTGAAATATCCCCTTTAATTTTAGTAATACTTTTTGCCTTAAATTTTATTTTGACTGCTATTACTACAGCTATGTCAGCTTCCTTTTCATCCAGAGTTTGCAAGGTACATGTTTTTCCATCCTTTTACCTTCAGCTTTTCTGAATCTTTATATTTAAGAGAGTTAGGTTTAGAAATTCAATCTGATAATCTTTGCCCTCTAACTGGAAAAAAATGTAATTAGTCTCCTTACATTTACTGTAATTACTGATATGTTAATAAAAACAAGTCTGCCACCTTATGCTTTTCCTTAATCTCCTTTCTTGTTGTCTTTTGGATTAACTGACTAAAAAATTATTTCGTTTCTTCCCATTTCTAGTTTGCAAGCATTGCCTTAGTCTGTTCTTTCAGTGATTATCCTACAAATTCTACTACACAGTCTATTATGGGGCAAGACAAGGAAGTCAGAATACCTCAATCCTATTTTTATGCCCTGATCTTTAAAAAAGCCAAAAGATATTATTCCATGTACATTTAGATATATCCACATGTTTCTCATTTCCTTTGCTCAAAGTTCATGTCTTGTTTCAGACCTTTCATTAGGGTAATTTTCCTTCTGTCTGAAGCAGATTCCTTCAGAATCTACATTAGTGAGGGTCTACTGGTGACAAACTCAGTTTTTGTTTGTCTGAAAATGCCCTTATTTCTCCTCATTCCTGAAATATATATATATTTCTATGTATAACATTTGAGGTGAGAAGTTATTTTTTCTTTCAATAATGTAGAAGCCATTATTTCACTGTTTTGTGGCTTCTCTTATATGGTCAAGAAGTCAGTCATCAGTTTTTTATTCCATTTTTTTTTCTCAGACTAATTTAAAGTATTTTTCCTTTTGCATTTGATTTTCTGTATTTTCACTCTGAATGGATTTCCGTTTGTTGTTGTTGTTTTTTGTTTTCTATCCTTCTAGGAATTCATCAGATTTCTTTTTTTTAATTTTTTATTATTAAATTTAATGGGGTGACATTGATTGGTAACAATTAGATAGCTTCCAGATGTACAAGTCCACATCGCATCACCCATGCATCACACCATGTGCCCACCACCCAGAATCAGCTCCCCTTCCATCACCACAGATTTCTTAAATCTCTATATTGGGTTATCATTTTTAAAATCAATACCAGAAAATTCTCAGTTATTCTCTTTTCTCCTGAGACTGTGCTAAAATATATCTAATACCCTTTCATTTATTTCTATGCTCTTATCCTCTCTTCTATATTTTTCATCTTTTTTTACCATTCTATGCTATGTTCTGTATACTTTCTTGTGATCTATCTTAAGCTGATATAATCCGTTGTTAAGCTCACTACTGAGTTTTTTATTGTAATGCTTATACTTATTTCTAAAAAATCCATTTGATTGTTTTTCAAATCTGATGATTAAAAAATTATTTAAAAAATTAGATACAGTAAAATTCAGTCTTTTTGATATATATAGTTACATAATAACCACCAAAATCAAGATACAGAACTGTACCATCACCCCTCATAATCGCCTTTTATAGTGAAACCCTTCCCCTAACTTTAACTCCTAGAAACCCCTGATATCTTCTCTGTTCCTAAAGTTTTGCCTTGTCCAGAGTGTCACATAGATTAATTTATACAGTATCTATTCTTTAGATTCTGACTTCTTTCACTTGGCACAGTGCATTAGAGATTCATCCATGATGTTGTAACAATCAATAGTTTGTTCCGTATTATTGCTGAGTACTTTGCCGTTGTATGAATATACAACCATTGACCAGTTGAAGGATATTGGGGTTCTTTTCAGTTTTTGGCAATTATGAATAAAGTTGTTATAGGTTTTTGTGTAAACGTTAGTTTTTATTTCACTTAAGTAAATAGCTAGGAGTGAGAATGCTGAGTCACAGACTAAGTTTATGTTTAATTTTACAAGACACTGCTAAAATATTTTCCAAAATGGTTCTACCATTTTGCATTCCCATCAGCAATATATGAGAGTTCCAGTTGCTCTGTATCCTCAATAGCACTTGTTATTGTTGGGTGTGCTTTTGTTTTGCCCATACTAATAAGTGTGTAGTGGTATTTAATTGTAGTGTTAATTTGCATTAACTAGTATTGGCTATAGATGGTAAGCACTTTTTCATGTGTTTACTTGTCATCTGTATATCCTCTTTTTTTCAAAGATTTATTTTATTGTTTTAGAGAGAGACAGAGAGAGAGACAGAGAGAGGGGAGAGGGCCCAGAGGGCCCAGAGCAGTCTCCATAGTTGTGTGTCATTGGTTTTCTACATGATTTCGTCCCACACAGATAGGCAAGGGCCTCGCTGGGCTGGGGTCTTCCTGCATGGGAGGCACGCCCCCTCAAGCCACAGGCCAAACTGGGGGACAAGGACCAAACTGGGGGCCTCCTGCATGGGAAGCACATCCCAGTTCAGCATATGGGACTGCACGGGCCAGGGCCTGGATTTGATTCTCTGTCCCCAGGGCTGCAAAGTGAGCGCTTAACCCACTGAGCCATCCAGGCTTCCCCCTGTATATCCTCTTAAGTAAAGTATCTTTAAAAATCTTTTGTGTATTTTTTGTGTTGTTTGTTTTCTGATTATTGAATTTTGAGAGTTCTAAATACAAATTCCTTGTCAAGTGTGATTTACAAATATTTTCTCCCAGTCTGAGAAATCTTTTCATTTTCTTAACGATTTTTCTTCATAGAATAAAAGTTTTAAATTTTGATGAGGTCAAATTTATCAATTTTTTTCCTTTAGAGATTGAGGTGTCATATCTAAGAACTACCTAATCTTAGGTCATAATTTTTTCTCCTCAGTTTTATTTGAAAGGTTTTATAGTGTTATTATGCCTATATGTATTATATTTTAAATTAATTTTTGTACTATCTATGAGTTATAATCCAAAGTTCATTTTTCAACATATGAACAACAATTTTTCTACCACAATTTTTTGAAAAGGCAATCCTTTCTTTATTAAATTATTGTTGTAATTTTGTCAAAAATTAATTGACCGTAATTGTATGGGTATATTTTTGGACTCTATTCTATTCTATATAATCTATGCATATATTCTTAATACCACACCACTGTAATTATGGTAGCTTTACAGTATGTCATAAAATCAGGTCAGATGAATTCTCCAACTTTGTTTTTTCTCCAAATTGTTTTCTCTATTCTATTTCTTCTGCTTTTTCATGTAAATTTTCAAAACAGCTTGTCAACATTGAAAAATATCTTGCTGGGATTTTGATTGTTCATCTTTACTCCCCTTCTTCTCCTCATTTTCACTAGGTTCTTTCAAAGCAAATCATCCCAAATACTATATTATCATTTCACCCATATGGATTTGGCTCCCTCCTAAATAGAAAAATGTATCTGACTCTTCATGAAAATCAAATAAATGATTACTGGTTAATATTCTTGCTACAGAATATTGAACTGTCTCCCTGCATTTCATAGCTGACTTATAAACAGTGTATTCTACCCTACATATATTAACATAACATTCTTCAGTTCAATTTGGGGAGAGTTCACATCTTAGCAACACTGAATCTTCTAATCCAAAACAAGATGGTATCTTAGTTTGGGCTGCTATAATAAAGTAAGATGGACTGGGTGGCTTATAAATAACAGAACTTTATATCTCACTGTTCTGGAGGCTGGAAATTTGAGATCAAGGTACTAGCGTGGTGAGGTTCTGTTGAGAGCTCTCTTCCTGGTTGTAGACTATTGGTTTCTCATTGTGTCCACTGTTCATGGCAAAAAGAGAGAGGGTAGCTCTCTGGCCTCTTTTTATAAGGGCACTAGTTCCATTCATAAGGGTTCTATCCTCTAGACCTAATTACCTCCCAAAGACCCCACCTCCAAATACCACCATACTAGGGGTGAGGGGCGGGGGTTAGGATTTTACATATAAATTTTGGAGGTACACTAACATTCAGTCCATAACACGTAGCATATCTTTCCCTGTACATAGGTCTTTATTGATTTCTTTAAACAACTTTTTGTATTTTTCAATATCTAGATCCTATATATATTGTGTTACTATACGAAGCTTGTCTGGGAAGTATTCAGTCCTGTAACCATTCTTTTATTTTTTTAATCAGTGATTATTATTTTTATTTTTTTATTGTTAAATTTAATGGGGTGACATTGATTGGTAACAATTAGATAGTTTCCAGATGTACAAGTCCACATCACATCACCCATGCATCGCATTATGTGCCCACCACCCAGAATCAGCTCCCCCTCCACCACCATATATCCAGTGCCCACTCCCACC